>VWZV01007578.1:1647446-1683215 GCA_013397155.1 Irena cyanogastra
GCGGAGGGAGGGAAGGAGGGGATAAGCCGCTTTCCCCCGCCGCCGCGAGCCCGCGCCAAGCGGCCGCCGCCGCCCGTTCCGAGCCGCCCCGCGCCGCCGCAGCGCCGCCCGCCCCGCGGCCCTTATATAACGCGGCCCCTGCCCACCGCCCGCCGCCCCACGCCGCCTCTCCCACGCCCAGCCGGGATCTCGGGTGCCCCGGGAGGGTGCCGCGCCCGAGCGGGAAGAGCTCTGCTTTTATTTATGACAGCGTTTTGCATCGCCGCTGTGTCCTGCCGGCACGGTCGCACCCGCTCTTGACCGCGGGCATTGCGTGACCGAAGCCGTGGGCTGGGGGATGCAGCGAAGCGCTCGCAGCGCCCACAGAAAGCGGTGGCCGGGGTCGCTGGGGGGTGGCTGCGGTCTGCAGGTGCCAGTGCACCACACGGCGGGGACAGACGGGTGGGAAAATGAGAAACACAGACAGAACCCGGTACGTACATACTCCCGGGGGCGGAGGAAAAGGATGCTGAATTCTCTCCCCTCTCCTTGGTTTCCCATCTCCCAACATCCCCGTGTCCCTCTTTCTCCACAGTGCCCCGGGCCACATGTGCCCACTGCCGACGACGAGAGGGGAGCAGTGGTACAAACTAGGGCACAGCCCAGCCTTCTCCCCAGTCGCCTCCTCTGCCATGGAGGGGGAGCACGGTGGCAGCCGCCACACAAACCTTTTCCCGGCCTCTGCAGCCGCTGTGCACAGTCGTGGCACCCAAACCATGTCCATGTCGAATTGCCACCAGGGACGATGGCCAGCCGTCCAGACACATCCGGGTGGCTGGTGTCACCCTGACCACGAAACTCCTAACTGGCTGCAAATCTACGCCAAGTGAGAACAGAACAGAGCAGAGCAGTTGGGAGGAACGCACAACGATCATCCAGCCCAACTGCCTGACCTAGAGGCTTAAAGCACGTTATTAGGGGTATTGTCCAAATGCCTCTTAGACACTGACAGACTTGGGGCATCAACCGCCTCGTTAGAAAGCCTGTTTGAGTGTTTACCACCCTTTCAGTAAAGAAATGCTTCCTAGTGGTCTGAACCTAATGGTCATGGGAAGTCTGAACCTTCCCTAGTGCAGCTTTGAATCATTCCCATGCATCCTGTTGCTGGATACCAGGAAGAAGAGCTCAACACCTCCCTCTCCACTTCCCCTTCTCAGGATGCTGTGGAGAACAGACAGGTCACCTCTCAGTGTCATTTTATCGAATCTAGACAACCCTGGCCAAAACAACTGGCCCTGGGCTCCAGACTCGCTGAACTCTCAGCTGGGTTGTTTCAGCTCGGGCCAATGCTGTGCACCAGAGCTGCAGGGCAGACCTGCTTTCACCCAGAGCTGTAGTAGTGCCTGTGCCCTGGCAGCCCCGCTGTGCCATACAACACTAGTCTGGGCTCCTCAAAACAGAAACACTTGTCTGGGTTTAAGCTCTAAATGCAAGTAAGTACCACTAAAGAGAGGTCGTGTGTGGGCCCACTGGCACAGAGCTCCCTTTGAAGTCAGTAAAAGGCTTTGCCATTGACTTCACTGGCTGGAAGAATTAGTTGTAGGTTTGGGTGTTTTTTTAACATCATGAGACATTCATTGCACTCTCCCACGAGAGCAAGTTGAATTATCTGTTGTGAATAATTTATCCAGTGAATTTAGTCCTGTTCATGTATGAAAGTGCCATTTGCATTCAGAATTAGAAGTGTTCAATAAGAACAATATGAGCGAGCACATCCTTCAACCTACAGGTCTCATCTGCCTTCTGCCAGAGACAGAGGAAAGGACAGATGAGGTAGAAGCCAAGATACTGGCTGGAGGAGGAGTGAGTTACATTTTACAGAGTACAGTTTGTAAACGTGCCCAGCACCCAGAAGCCACAGAGACAGGAGACAGACCAGAACCTTGACCCAGAGGTGCAAGTTCCTCACCTTGATTCTGCCTCCATCAGCGGTACCACATCATGAGTTTCCCCATTACTTGGTCATATTTCTGCTCTTTACACAGATGAAGGAAACTTGATAAAAGAGAGAGAATACCAAATGCTCTTGAGAAAATGCAAATACAAAGAGCCAGGCATACTTTCAAAATTTGAAAGAACAAACCCTGATCATGTATCTTGGGGAAAAAAATGGGTAAAAATGCTAATGAGTAAGACAGCCATCTGACTGAAATTCTCTGGTTTTCCACTTTCATCCTGGTGCTTTGCTACTTTTCACCAATCCTTTGTATTTCACCAGTTCTTCTTACAAGCATTGGGTCCAACAGAAGGAGACTCAGAGATACAAAAGGCAAAGGTGAGGTGACTTAAAGCTTCACAGCTGTATGGAACAGACAACTTATTGTGCCTTCTTTCTTTTTGTGTCAATATGTTGCAGCTATGACAGAAAGAGTGGACTTCCAGGTTGTTTTTCAGCCAGCTTAAAATCCAACTGTTAGTGCAGGAAAGTGACTTGAAGCCAACCTGATATTACTATTTGGGAAGTGTTTTGAAAAATTGATTTTTTTTTGTCTATACATTTGGTTTCAATGCTTTTTGCACTTTAAAAAAACATTATTTAAATAATCTTGAAGTACCCTTTGACATGGATAGTCATTCCAAAAAGGAAATGGCAAAGCACTGAATTTTGAAAGTGACAAATGAAATATTCCCATTTTTTCTTTTATCCTTTTGTTTTCACCTGAAGACATCTATGGATTCATCATGAACTTATGACATGCTTTTCAGTCCCCTGAATTATGGCAGGGATTTCTTTATGGCTTCCCTTAATCTCTGTAGGTCTGAAATGGAAGTCTGCTTCTGACAGTGAAAAATGTCATAACTCTGCATGCTTAGCAAGGGGGAAGAACGACTGACAGACACCTTGCAAAGTGAAAACAAATGAGGAGCTCTAATTTAAAAGTGCAGAGAGACTCGGAGCCGGCAGGGAGCTCCTGATGACATGCAGACAAGGGGCAGCTGAGCCGCTGCTGATGGGAGAGCTGTTCCTACTGCATGCCCCCCCGACCTGGCTTAGCCTGAGGGGCATCTGATGGGGTGGAAGAGCTCCCATGCTGAGCTGCATGGCACGGCCACACCAGCAGGTTTTATTCTAGCTGAAGGGGCTATCAAAAAGGGTCTGTTCTCCAAGGTGGATTTTTTTTTTCATGTTTAGATTGAGTATGAATGAAGAAAACCAGACAAGAAACACTATATTTAAAAATTATTCAAAAAAGAGTAATGTAAAAAATGTAGCATTTATAGCTATGCATTTTTTAATAGCGATTAAGAATTTTGCCATGGAGGCTATCCTCTCCATGTATCCTGGACATGCCCTACAGATATTTTGAGCCGTCTATTAAAGGTCACTGTCACAGACTGCTGGTCCAGATCTCATCCTTGACTCCATCGCTGACCTGTGCTGTGACCCTCAGGAAGCCAGGGCTTTGCTCGTTTCCCGCCACGGTGCCTTCTCCAGCGACCCACGGGCGCCACCGTCGTGTCCCAGCCTCGACCCCTACGGAGCGGCTGAGCCGCAGGGGCACCCCCGCAGCTGCAGCCATCAGGTGGAACAGCAGGATCGGCCGCAATTACAAACCAGCTGCAGAGCCTCACCCTGCTTTCTCCCCAGTCATTACACCAGGCAGGTGCTCTCAGTTGCCCCAAAGACTGCAGGCTGTGGCACAGAATGAATACTGAATAACATCCTAGGTTTTGTCATGTATGAGTTAGTGATGGCAGTGGCAGATAGCAAACCATCTTGTACCTCATTTTGAGGTACCAAAGTCCCGGGTTTTGGTATTTCAAGGCTGCCTCACGTGCTGAATGGGAGCATTGGGCACCGCAGGACAGAGGTGTTTGAAGATCTCTGCAGGAGTCTTTCACTTCATGCTTCATTCCTGTGAAGCTCCAGTGACTCCAGAGCCAGGACCAGCCCTCCCAACATAAGCAGGATATGCTCAGTTTTAAGCCAGAAAATTGACACAAAACTGCCCTTTATTTTTTTTTTTTTCTGAAGTGGGTTTTTTGTTTTTTGGTTAGCATTCTCTACGGCTGTATTTCACCCACCACATATACTATAGGCTCATAGAATTGTTCAGGTCAGAAAAGACCTTTAAGACTATTGAGTACCACTGTTAATTGTACATATGCATACATAATTCATGGAGCTCAAAGATGCTACATCAACTTAAAACTTGTAGGTCGTCTTAATGATAAGCAGTGAATCTGAATCACAGAATGCGAGTTGCAAGACTTTGGCTGGCACAGTGCCTGCATCTAGGCCCCAGCTGGTAATGGGAGAAAGTCAGCAGGCTTTTAGAAAGCAATAGATAATTACCTTGACAGGATCTAGAATTTAAGGATGAGTGCAAAGAGGCCCCGAGCAATAACGTGACCATAGGGAAAACAGGCCCACTACCTGAAAAGTTTCTTTGAACACAGCATTTTGTTTTTACGTGATTAGGTGTCCTACTGCACGGTTAAACTCCTCAGTGCATTACAGTACCAGGAAATGGGAGAGATGCTCTTTGCTGGATTACTAAATCAATGGGCTCATTTAGAGAGACGTAAGTAGTGTCAGATCTCTACTGATACCTTGAAATCTGCTTAGAGAGCCACTGGGACTTGAAAAAGAGAACAGTTAAAACCGGCAAAAAAATTCAGAAAAAGAAATGGGAAATTAAAGAATCCCTCTTATTTTCCATGTGAGCATTCTTGCTGTAACATGTATCAGGGGCAAGTGGCTGCTCACACAGGTAAAGGGGAAAAGTGTCTGGATTTCTAACATTTGCCCCTTGTTTGCTTTTGTCTCCCAATGGATCAATATCCTCTAATACTACATATTTCCTTCCTCCCTCTCCAGCCCATTCAGCAGCAGCTAATACCACTCCAGGGCCATTTGCTTTGTTACTCCTACCTCCATTTTCCCAAGTCAGACCATTTTCCATATCCTTTCCTCAAACCAAACTTTCCTCAGCTGCAGAGACACAAAGACCAGAGGTGTGCAATTCAGCATGACCAGAACCTGGCTGACTCTTGCTCACAGGCAGCTCAAATCTGGGGACTTGTCAGGGAAAAAGTTCCTGAGGGAATCTAAAAAATGCAATATACAGAAGGAAGACTAAAGAATGGCACGTAGAAGATGAGGGATAAAGTGAGGAAACTCTGTCAGACTGTCATGTCCACACAGGCTCACCAGAAAATGCCTGAATAACACATGGAAAACTGTCACCAGCAAAATCTGGTATCAGTGCAATGTACAGATAGCAAAGTACATCATGACTAGGAGATGTGCATGTCCCTATGCAGTGTATCTCCAGTCTCCAGGGAGATAATAAACTGTCATTACTGTGTTTTATTGGCTGAAGAGCTGCAGTACTAGGAACTGTTCAGTGAGCAGAACAAGACCTGTTCCTCAAAATAGAGACCTGGACTCTATTTTCAGAAAATTACATCTGAACTCTACAAATTCATAGAATTTGAAAGTGCTCACTGCAAAACTGTGTAATTTAAGTAAACCAGAATGTCCTCTAAATCTCCAAGAAACCACACCAAACAAGAGCCAGGGTACAGAATCTTGAACAGGTAACAACCATGCCCTTCCACAGCATAAATGCAGAGGAAAGAAGAAAACAGCCACTGGCCACCATGGGGTTTTACATTTATTACTGTCCCTCAGCCTCTACAACCCTTCTGGGTGCAACTTCAGAGAGAAAAAAAAAGTTCAGCGAGAAATG
Organism: Irena cyanogastra; assembly: GCA_013397155.1. NCBI lineage: Eukaryota > Metazoa > Chordata > Aves > Passeriformes > Irenidae > Irena > Irena cyanogastra. Next base: position 1,653,182 of record VWZV01007578.1, read on the forward strand.
GATGTTCAGGTTGAACAAAACAATTACGGGGTTTCTGAAATCAAGTAAACCATCTGAACTGAGAAAGGATGAGGATACAGTAGCTCATCCAAGATTTTTGTAGAGTTTTTGATGTCAAAACAACGTTTCTGTATAAATGGCTTGTATTTTGCTGTTTTAAAGAGCAAAATAGGAGAACAGTAGTAACCCTCCCAAAATGAAGCAAAACACAATTAGATCCCAAAAGAAAATTATTGAATGTTTTCCAGTTCAGTCAACAGAAAAAAATAAATTATCTGCATACTATCTCTGTGTTATCCAACTGTTCTTCCCAATGCAAAACAAAAGGATTACAGGAAAATAAGGAAAGAACTGAAAAACTGAAAGAGGGTAAAATACCCATTTGTCTCATTTGTCTTAAAGCTAAATACAAATTAAAAATGGAGGCAATGCATGTAGTCCCCTAAGGGACAGATTTACTTCTAATTAATAATATGTTAGTGCCCTAGCCCTCTGCATTAAAAACCCAAAACCTTTTAATCCTGCTGGAACAGTATAGCTAGAACCTCTAAGAATTAACCCAGTCCAATCCCAGATTTACTTGCACTGTAATTACTGGAAATGTTTAGAGTTTATTTTCTTCCATATACTGGACTGAACTGAAACAAGGAAGGTTAAAAAAATCACATAAATATATATTTTTTGATGGACATGCTGCCATTTTTCTTTGGATGTTTGCAGTATCTGAGACATAATAAAAACTTAAATTTTATTTTTAATTCTGCTAGTTAAGTTTTTCTATTTCAAAAATAAATGAAAATAAAATCTTGGCTGTGCAGACTCAGCAGACCTGACAGACAATAGTCCCACAGGAGGGATGGGTCTTCCCCACTATCTTTAATTAAAAGCCCAAACAGGAGTGTAAGCAGATTAGGGGGACCATGGGGAATACTGGGTCAGAATGCATTTTTCAGACAGTTGAGATGCAGCTGAGCATTATTTTAGAAGAACAGTTCTGCTGAGACCCTTTTATTGAGAGGTAAGCATTTAGAAAACTTTAATCACATTGAGGATACCTGAGGTTTTCCTTACCTTTGTACTGTCTCTGACCTTTCCATTGACTTCAGCAGAAATACTTCTGGTTAGTGTCAGCAGGTGTAAAAGTCAGAATTGGGACCTTAATTAAAGATTCAGCCTCACTAAATAGGATACCCAGATAGATGTGATCTATCTTTTTTTTTAAGTAAGAAATACTTACTGAATTTGCTAATAAGGCCTTTGTGAGATTCAGCTGACATAGATAAATTTTTAAAAAGTCCTTCCATTACAATTATTGATAGATTCACTACTAGTTTGATTTCAGGAGTGCTCTGTCTCACTTTTCTCTTCTCCCTTCATTTCACTTTGTATAAAGCAACCAGGCCCTGGGCAGACCATGAGCCAGAGCAATCGGGTGCCAGCACCATGGTAAAATGTGGAAGTCTTTGGGCTCAGATAAAAGGACTCAGAGACCAAATGTGAAAAAAGAAAAAGGCACCTGAGCACGTGTGAAATACACTGGCTGCCAGGGAATTACTGAAAAGCTTTGGGACCAAATTTGTGTCTTGGAACAGGGTGGGAAAGGAGAGAAAGAATAGTGATTTTTATTATGACAGATTTTCAAAGCTAACAATAAAATTCACTGTTAGGATGTTTTTTAGGAGCCCCAAAACTGCAACTACTCCTGTATGCGGATACACAATGTGTGTTTTGTATTTGATACAGGGTATGCCTCAGATGCTTCCAAAAGGGTTGGCTATAAGATGCCACACAAAATAGGCCATGTCTTGCAAACTTGTAGGAACCACTGGCTTCTATCTGTCTCAAGCCAAAAGGTAGGTTTTGTCTCCCCATGCTTTAACCAGTTGCAGAGTAAACAGCTGCATCTCAGTTAGTTAGTTTAAATCCCCTTTCTTTAATGTGGCAAAAGGCAGGTATTCTTAGGGTGCAGTGTATTTGACGTATTTTACAGGCCAGCTTATGGGTGGATAGGGTCAATCTTATTTGAAAAGCTCTGAGCTTGAGTTAAATGTTCAGAGAAAAACACCTAAGTTTGCTCAAACTAGCCCATCTCTAAATGCTTTGATATTTGTGGTGTTTAAGTTATTTCCTCGCTTTCCCAAAAATATCAGCCAACATTTTTCACTTTTCAGATTTTCTGTTTGGGAAAAACATTGTTACGCAGAAATAAAACATTTTCCATCATCTCTAAAGCAAGCATGTGCATTGCTCAATGTATATGCACAAGGCAGTGCCTTCTCCTCGCACTGCAGGAGCTGCTAAGATGGTCATGAGTTTGCAGGACTGGGACTGTGGTCAAGGTTGCACCACGAGAAAGGCTTGGTGCAACATGGGTTTTGGTTGTGTTGGTCCCTCAGAGCTGTGAGGGTTTCTAAAGAAATCTGACTCCTCTTGTTCTTTCTAGAAACTCTGCCTTGGGTGAGCTCATTAGCTGGAGGCAGTGGTGGGGCTGCTGGTGGCTTGTGGAGCAGCACACGGATAATTTCTGCACTTCCATGGATCCCCTTTCAGTGTCAGCCCCCGATGCGCTGCTCTCACCGAGGAGCATCGTGTGGGACACGCCACACAAATAACACCAGAGGTTTTTTTCCATGGGGCTATTTTTGACAAGTGCCTGTTGCTTTGACAGCAGATCGCTCGATCAATTCTAACTGAATGTCAGCTAAAGGACGGCTTTTCAGTTGTCTCTTTTTGCCTTTTTTTTTTTCACCACTAAGAAAAACAAAGCAGTGGGTGTTGATTTATGACAGTTTTACTGAAATATCTAAGGAGTACAGTGCAGTTTAAAGAACAGATTTGTACCAAGAGGAATAATCACTGGGGCTTCCACTCCTCCTCTTTTTTTTTTGCTCAGACGAAATAGGTTTCCAGAAAAGCACCATTTGAACAAGGATCATGTAAGAAACACAGGATTAGGCCCTCTGAGTTGGCTGGTAGGGTACCTGGTAGGCAGAGCAAGTATCCCCAGCCTCTTACAACATGAAAGTCTCTCCTCAGTGGCGTTTTCACACACAATAGCTGGATTCAGCATCTACCAAGGATGGTAACTGCAAAACTCCCACCAAACTCCACAGTCCTGGGTCAGGGGCAAGCAAACTGGAAACCAATAGCACCAGTTTTCCCAGTGTCTCTGGCTGATTGGGAAAAGCCCATTTCTCTTGATTCCTGGCCAGGGCATATCATCTCCTGCTTCCTGCAAAACCCAGTGGGAAAATCATACACCAGTCCAAAAGGTGTTATATCTATCAAATGGGACAGTCAAGATCATCCACTCATTTTTGTGGAGTTTTTCCACAGAGAGTCACAAAAATAGGCTGACAGGTGGTCACAGAGCCTTGCCTGAACTCATGGATTACCAGGACAGAAGGAAGCATCCTGTGGCTGTTAGATCTGCAGACTCGGAAGAAACAAACTGGAGAAAATGACCTGATTTTTTGTCAAAAACACATGACTATGGCCTGTCTCTCTTTTGACTTTTGTGCTTCATAACATACATGCACATGCATAGATACGTGTGTGTCTAAACACACTGAAGTCCCAGGGCATTTTTTTCAGAGACATTCCTCTCCTTTTCACACTGGTCTTAAACATGGCTAACGGTTTTCTCACTCTCAAAGTAACTCTTGGTATTAGTGGTTTCATCTGTAATTGTATCTATGAAATAGTAAAGGGGATAAACAGACAACAGTCTGCATCCTTCACTAACACTTATCTCAGATCAATAGATAATCCCTCGTCAGGCTGATTGCTGTCAAAACCAGGACAAGCAAAGGCATTTTTCATTCCCACCATTGCAGCTGTTGTCTTTTTCTGTTAGCCCAATTAAGCAAAGCAAAAAGGAATAGCACCATATCAGAGCCAGTTTTCCTTAGGATATAAATTGTCGTCTTTTATTTGTTCATAGCCAATGCTGCAAGAATAACAAAGCAATGCCATAAAACCCAACCACTGTGCTGAAAACACAAAGGAGCCATTTTTTCCCCTCCAACTCTTGATGGCATGCAGCCATGCTGCCCCATGGCAGGCGCCGGCCCTCCCTCAGCCTGGCTGATGGCGGGGCTGTGCACAGCCTGCCCGCGGTGTCTGTGGCCAGCCCCGTGCCCCTGCTGCTGGGCACCAGGACTCAGCCTCCCTCAGCCTGAGCCCAGCACAGCTGGGCTTCCCCTCACCACTCCAGAGCCAAGGGGTTTTGCTGGGTGCCTCCATGAAAGCTGTTTCCTCTCCTCCACTGCTCCTCCACACTTGGCAGGAGAGAGCCCTACACCTTTCATCTTGGAGAGCAAGAGGGAGCTGGTAATTTTCTCTGGCACTGTTAGCCAAAGCCCTCCTGGAAAGTAGCTGATGCTATTATTGTAGCTGACTTATGGCAACAAATGCCAAAGAAGTGCATCACCCTTGTGGTTTGTTGTCTGCATGGCAGGACACCCTGTTGTGTGCTGGATTGTCACATGTAATCTATGCAAATGCAGTCATTAGCTTTAGCAGATGTTTTTTTATTATGCTGTTTCAAAACTGAAAAAGAGATCAGCAGGCATTTTTGTTTTCTCACCTAGATTTTGAGGAACAGAATAAATTGCAATGGCCTGTTGCTAATGTGAACGTACCCTTTCTGATACATAATGCTTTGTACCTACTTCCACTCAATATAAGAACATTTTAATTACTGCTTTTCACTTTCTTGATCAAATTTTCAACAAGAATCCTCGTAACAGCTTTAGGAAAGTAGGTTTTTGTTTAGTGCCTGCTTGTGACACAGGGAGACAAACAGAAAACTTAGCAAGGCATCAAAGCAGAGAATCAGCAGCAAATTTCAGTTCTTCATTCCTGGTCTTTGCTGCCAGGCAGTGCCCCTCATCACAGAATACACTTTTTGCTCTCCCTGGGCTTGTGCACCTCCATTAGTTGCCCGTGACACCTACCAGAGCAGCAGGCAAGGTAGTTTGGATACAGCCACTGGGTCTGAGGTGCAAGGTGGTTTAGTGGCATGAATGCAGGCTGTTTTGTGCCTGGTGCCTCACTACCAGACAGGACCTGTGCAGAGAGCAGATACAACCTCAGTGTCCCATCCTTTAGCTGTGGTCGAGCCATGAGAGCGCTGAGGGCACAGCCACAGTCCGACCATGAGAGCTTGCAGGGGGAATTGGGACTGGAGCAGGGACCCAGGCAAGACCGACATCAAAGAGGCAAGAAAGAGGGTGAAGCTGAACTAAGAGGATTTGCTGGGGGCTGTGCCAGGAAGCCCCTGGAGCAGCCATATGGCTGCAGGCAGTGTCGGGCACCACCAGCCTCCAGCACTCCTGTGACCATACAAGCAGCTTCTCCCCAGCAGCAGGGCAGTGGCGTGCTGAGGTGTCCCTGGGCTCCCCGCCTGCCTTCCCTACGCTCTGCAGCTGCTCGCCTGGGGCCACCGGGCTCACCAGGGTGTGGAGAGGGGGTAGAGAGGGCTCGGGAGTGGTGAGTAAATGAAGCTGGGAGTGGGGGGCTGGAGCAGCCCAGCAGAGCTGGTTCTCCCCACCAGCCCCGAGCATGAGCCCACCCGTGGGCACAGAAGAGGGCATTAGGCTGTGCTGCAGTAATTAAGTGTGGACAGTGCATGTATCTCCTGGATATTTAAATGTGAACCAGTTTAACTGAGGTTTAATTAAAGCTGTTGTGAATCGACTTAAATCTGTGCTCCTTCAGTTCTCTGGGAAGATTTTAGCTGCAGAGGTGGGATGCCATCTCCCAGAGGCAGGAGGGCTTGAGCTGGTTAATTGTTAGAGGCATGTGAAAACCTAACTATGCTGACCCAAATCAGCTCTCAGAAAGGGCTCAACTCAGTGTCCTTGGAAATCACTGAGTCCGTTTGCTCTGGGAACGGAGCCTCATAGGAACTGGAGACACTCAGCCTTTCCCCTCTCAGTCTCAACACAGGGTACACCTTCCTTCTCTGTTTTCACCAATAAATAGGTTTGTGTATCCTAAACAAAACCAACCCTACCGATAAAAGGGAAAGAGTAAGAAAAAGACCAAATAAAACAAATTAGCTCCCTTACTAAACAGTTGGAAAGCACTTAGTGATAAGAAGGCATGTAAAATAATAATAATAATGAACAGATTACAGTTTCACAGAGCCCTAATGTAAATTTGGTGTGGTTCCAGCATCTGATTTGCCTTTTGCACTTCAAATTTGGTGAAGCATTTAAAGGGAATGATGCTTTTCTAGTAATCATTTATAGTATCAATAACTTCTTTTAAGAGTCTTTTTTTTCATACACTGAGCTTTATTGAGGTTCAATTATATTAAAGCATTGCAAACAATTTGCTTCTAGCTAAGGAAAAATATTTTCAGAGAAGTTTCTCTTAACATCAAAAGTGAAAAATCATTTCCACGAAGGAAATACATTAACCTGCTATCAGTTAAGAGAGTATAGTATTTTCAAAAGGTCCTTGAAAATTCTAAGTAGCATCAGATGATAAATTATTATCTTGTAATACAGTGTTTGTGCACAGTTGGTTGTGTTACTTTTACACTTAATAAGAATTGCAAAGAACAAGAATGACACAGGACACTCCTAAAATGGCAGAAAGCAATAATGAAATACTTTTATCCACTTTCATTTCACACTGATAACATGTTTTCCTCTTTCTTTCTTTGAAAGAGAGAGTACTACAACATGCCACTACAAATCTCTGTCCAGTGTGTTGCTCTTTACTGGGGGCTTCCTGCTAGAAGCCTTAGCTGGACAATCAGGCTGCTGGGCTAAATGACAAAGGCAGGGCTCCAAAGTGTCATTATTTTTGTACCACAGCTGTAACACCAGCATCAAGCAGAACCCTGGGGTCCTGGCTGTGTAAGGCAGAGCTATCAGAGATGTAGAAAGCTGCACTTGCCAGTAACTTACATGAACACATTTCCAAGTGCGAAGTACAGGTCTAAACATTGTATGAACCATAACCCCATAACCTGAGTGTCTACATTTGCATTTAAGTATCTTATTGCACAGCTAAATTAAAGTACTAAAAATCAAAGTTGTAATGCAAGAATAGCAGCTGACTTAACTCAGAGCTCAACCAGACCCAAAACCCAAGCCAAAGACCAAGCAGAGTAGTGAGGCTCCAGGTTTAGGTGTGAGGATGCTGAAGAAGGCAGCTGATGCACTGGGGCCAGCCCTGGGGCCAGTAAGGAGTTGGTTCCCAAAACCCTGGTTCCTTGCTGCTCCTATTCCCTGAGACACCTGAGGAACAGCAAGGATATTACTCTTGCACAGAGACAAGGAAATATGGGGTTGGAGGTGTCACACAGAGCCAGAAGAGGATTTCCCTTTTCTGTAGGTCTCATGAGGACTGCAGAAGAAGAGAAAGCTTCTAATTCCAGCTCCTCAGACCTCTCCAAAGGGAGAGGAGCACCTCCTGGGGAAGCAGTCATGGGAAGAGAACCGTGGGCAGCATGGAGGGCAAAGCCAAGTGCATCCTTCCTAGTAAGGCACAATGTGCCTGAGTTACACACAATGCCTCCAGGAGCTCCCAGGCCATGTTTGATACACCTCACACTCATCAATTTTGGATCTACACCCCACACTGATACTCTCTGTCGGTAACAAGGATGAAGAATAGGTTTGTCTCACACATAAAGAAAGGTTGGACATTACTGAATTGTAGAAGGTACTGACCTCTTATGTATTGCAACATTTTTTCTCTTAATGTGTGCAAAGGCATCACTGTTAGAGATATATAGGCTCCATACAGTAGACAGTAACTGTCAAAAAGGTTTTTTTTATGTCCCTGTGCTCATTAAAGCAGTTTTCTGTGAAATTCAACTGGGAATTTCCTAAAGATGCTAAAACTACCAGTTTAATCCCTTCTTGCTTTATCTGCATTTCTAAGTCTCAGAATGATTTAATTAGTAACCAGCATTATAGCATGTGTGGATTATGGTCCTATCAAGACAGAAATGGATTTAGCAGGATTTTTAAAAAATTGCACTTTCTTCCAGTCCTTGTTCAGCTGGACAAATGGGAGCTCATGTGTTTGTGAAACAGTTTTGATTCTGAGCACATTTATTGAGTTTTTGCACAGGGAAATGCAGACTTTTGAAGCTTCTTCTGTGGTTCCTCTGGAACACAAAGTGCATCGTGGATCACTGGTATCAAAATAGAAATGGCTATGCAGGGCCAGGAGTTGGATTTGATGCTCCTTGTGGGCCCCTTCCAACTCAGCTTATTCTTTGACTCTGTGATTCTGTGACTTTTTTTTTCTTCTTCCATAAATATGGAAATAACTGTATTGAAACCTGGGGTGGACAGTAATCTCTGCTGACATCTGGTAAAGCAGAAGGAGCTGGTGCATGCTGGGGTTGGGCCATGTGAGTGGATAAAGCCCCACACTCCGGAGAGCAGCTGGGCTAAGGAATGGAGAATTGTTTAAAAAGCAGCAAGAGGACAGAAAAAATTTAAGGCCATGCTATATAGAAAATACAGCATGCAGACCTTATCTTCTGTCTCTAACATATAACACAGATCAGTTCAGCTGGGAAATACCCTAGGCTACTGCAGCACAATCTGACACAGAGGCTAACACGTGAAAGCAGCGCCCCAGAGCAGATCTCAGCACTGGCATTTCTGTGATGGTGTCAGAGTATCAGCTGCACTGAAAAGCAATCTGCTGAAAAGGAAATCTGGAGACACTGCTGCAGTGCAGGCAATACTGGCTGACAGAGCAGCCAGCAGTCCAAGACCTTGTTTCAAAGGCAGGAACAGCCATGAGCGCTGAAACAGAAAGCCAGCCCCAAACCTGGCTGCTCCGGAGCTGCGTCACCAGAACTGACCCAGGTGGGAGCTGGTGGGGCAGATGAGGCGTGAACAAGCACACGGGGTCCCACAGGAACCTCCTGGCTGCAGGTACTGCCCATCCCCTGCTGCTGTCCAGAGTGAGGAGGCACCTGCTGTGTGGCTGGAGGAAAGGACCCTTCAGGCCACTTCGTCCTGTGGGAAGTGACTGAGACCCTTGCTCCACACCCATTTCCATACATGACTGAAAATCAAGGAAATGAAATATCTCTGAACTCGCAGGCAGTGTTGCACAGAGATAAGAGGAAGGAAAAAACACGCATTGCTTTCTCTTTTGTCCTTTCCAGGCAAGGGCAAACAAATCTGGCCAAGAGAGTACTTTTATAACTGAATTAAACTTGAGAAATAGACCTATTTTTGCATGAACTGAGACTATTTGAGCTCTCTCTAACACCCAAAAGGTTGCTGGGCTTGCCTGCCATGAGGCAAATTCCAGCTGGCTGGCACCCTTTTTGCCGCGTCTGACCACAAAGGCATCATTATGGGTGTGAGCGAGCTCAGCTCACCAGCCACTGATCTTCTGGCCCTTCCAGATCTTCATCACATAGTTTCCTCTCACTGTTAAAGGCAACACCGGTGAGAGAGGAATGTGGTAGTGTGGGAAGTGGTTGAGCTCCACAAGAAGTCCCAGGCAAAACCCCTTAATCTGATTTCTGTTTCTGATCACTTATTTCCAGCCATTTCTCAGAGGGTCCTTCAAAAATTCCTTGAGGGAAACACATACCCCATGAAATTGGAGTTATCCTTGATATCCTTCAAAGGTGCAATGTTACACAGGTGATTTGTTCTCTTCTCCCCATGCATGCAGATGAGAGACATTGTGTTCAACAGTACTTTCAAACAGACACTTCATATTCTCATCCTCAAAAGCAGCACATGCATTCAATTCTTTATTGCTTTGAAGCAGTAGAGAAAAAAAACAGGAAAGGACAAGGCTTTTGAGGACCACCTCCAGGAGGAGAGGATAAAATACAGTGCCCAAAATGGGGCAGTAATAAAAAAGAAACAAGAGCAAGGAAAAGCCAGGAGTAACAAATGAAGGGCAGGGGAGAACAAACTGGTGTGCAACAGAAGTCTGACTAGACTTCTTGCTGGGTCTTATGAAAGGCAGACAAAACAGAGAGGCTGGAAAGCCAAATGAAAGGCCAAAAGGTCCACTCTGCAGTGCTGTATCCGAGACATGTCCCGGGGCCTGGGGCCACTCAGAGGAGAGGAGCCAGGATGTCTGCAGCCAAAGCCAGCACACACACTCATGGAAAAGCCACCAGCACCAGCAGGTCCTCACTGTGAAGGCAGCCACACCAGAACTCTCTGGTGCTGGGAAGGCATCAAAGCCCTTCTGAAAAGGAATCTGTGACACACACAGATTCACTCACTTGCACACCTGCCTTGCTTAAGGGGACTGTTGATTCAATGGACGTGTGATTTGAATAACTGTAGAATTCAAAGAGTCAAACTGATGTGTCTGTGACAGACAATTTCATTTAAAAAAACCAAAAAAAAAAAAAACCCAAAAAACAGAACTGCCAGTTTTTCTAAGTGACAAAGACTTAGACAGACTACAACGGATTCACAAGAATTCAGTGAAAAATGAACCCTCAAACCCAGGAGCTGCCAGCTGACAAGACAGTCTGGAATTATTTGTCTCAATTAGTTAAATTTGTGATTTCATTTCCTCCAGAGAGGGTTTGGGGTTTTTTTGTATGTTTACAAATAAATTCCTTAAATCTTGCCACAACAGCTGAATGTCAAGACTCTCAATTTACATTACTTTTCCTTTCACCAGTTTTTTGGGAGAATACATGTTAATTTAGATTCCTTAAATTTATGATGCGGTGCAAGTAGAAAATAATTAGCATGAGACTACCTAGTATCTACAAAACTTACTGCAATTGTGCTTGTAGAAGGTCATTAGTCTTTCTTCAATATAAAATTTGTCAATTAATGTATCAAGACCTTTTTTCTTGCTGTTATTGTTTTTATCTATATGAGAGCTGTAAGAGGCTGTGGGAGATTTTTGCTTTTCAAGTACAGAAATTCAGTCTGTTTCAGCAGAATTTTGATATTTCTGTTAGCTGGTGTAAGACTGTGTCTATCTGACTGTCTTGATTTCCTGTTTAATTAGGTCTACAATAGTCCATAATTAATCTTTTAAACAAGATCTGAAATGGAGATTAGCTCTTGTTAGAATTCTCAGCTTAGTCATCTTTTTGCTACATGAAAAAGCCAATGTGTTTATCTCAGACACTACATTAACTCTTCATGCTGTTGCCCTAGTCCAAATATTCCAACACTTCCAATCCATATGTACAAAAAAACCCAAAACCCCAAAGAAACAAGTAAACAAAAAAAGCAAGCATTCTGAGATGGTTTGGATTTTCCCTCTAGCCAGGCTCCCACCTACAAAATTTCTTCCACCAGCAGGTCTCCGTTCACTCCCACTGACGCAAAAGTAAAGCCAGCCTGCATGACTGCTCTGCTGCAAAGCTTCCTTCTTTCCACCCCAGCTCCCAGCCTGAATGTGCTTTGTCTGGGCTGCTGCTTTGATGTTGCATCAGGCAGTTTTGGAACAATAACTTGAAGACAGCAATAAAGCCAGCCAAGGGTAAAACATCCAGCCACTACTGTGCAATTGTGCAGATAATATGCTGTGGCTTTGCAGGAAGCCTGGAGACGGGCATAGAAGTCCCCAAATTTGAAACCAGGGGTTGACTGGCTGCCTCTCACAAGGAGCTCCACAAAAGCCAGGCCAGAGCAAAGCTCTCTCCCCTGTTTTGAACTGGTCACTACTTTGAGTGCAAACAGGACGAACACAGCCTTGCCAGAGCTGTTGCCCTGTGTTGGTTTTGAACAATGGAGGATTGAGGGGGGTAAAAATAAGTTGTTTGTGTTTGTGTGTGCATCTGTCAATAAGGGAGCTTAAGTTGGAGATGAGAGACGAGTGCTGGAGAGGTACTTAGAGAGATTAAGTGCAGCAGATTTATAGGTGAAATCTGGTTAGTGTTGATGCAAAAGGTTGTGGGGGAGATTTTCAAAAGCACGTGTGGGAGGAGACTGCTTGCATACTATTGATTTTCTATTTTGGTGCCTAGCTCTCATCACTGTATGACAGTCTTGTGAAGCACCGGAGCTTCTGGAGACACTGGAAGAGATCTCTGAAGCAAGCAGGTGATGAGTCAACACCGACACCGCCACCCGGTGCAGTAAGAGAGGGAGGAAACCACGTGGCAGAGGCCCCCTTTCCCCAAATTGCAGAGTGAAAGCAGTGCAATGGTCCCTATTCCCCATGTTTTCCAAGTAACTGGTGGCACAGGCAGAGGTCAGAGAGCAGGAGCACGATGCACAGAACACATTCGTGAGCTGTGGGCGTGTTTCCAGGTTTGTGAGCAGGAGTCATCGCTGCACCGAGGGGACTGCAGCCCATGAGTCCGCTTTCCCTGTAGTTTACCCATCCTCATGTGGAGGCAATCCCTTCTGGTTTGTCCAGACCTGAGTGATGGCATCCGAGCACCAGAGACAAGATTGCAGCCAGCACTCACACACAGGGAGCAGGGAGAGGAGGATGTGAAAACAGGAATGGGTTTAGCAAAGCTCTGAATCGGGGGCACTACAGCTCTTCACTTGCTGTCAGGAAACAGCAGCTGCTGCTCCACCACGTGCACTTTGTTTTTCCTCTGAAGGCAGCGAAATAAAGTAGGTCACTATTTTATTTTCCAGAAGCCGAGATTAAGGATATTAGGAAAGGGCACAGTATAGCGTTAAGCTGCTGATGAAAACACCAGGGACTCAAGCTGCATGTGTTTATACATGACATGAGTGAGAAGCTCAGCTGTTGACATGAAAAGCAGAGATCATGTGTAGATACTACATAAAGAAGGGATGTAAGGTGCATTAATTAGAGGCTATTAAGGCAAAAATATAAGATTTCTGGCTCTTGAAAAAAAACAGGAAACAAAGTAGAAAAAATATTAGCCGTCACATAAATTGAAGAGTGTTAGTCAAGTACATGTTTACTGTCCTTAAGAAGGCTCAGTTTTTGTAGGTGTGCTGTTTTATAGCCTCTCCAAACCACTGTGGGTAACCAACACTGTTTAAGATTATTAAACTGGTGCTGGGAGCAGCAGGACATCAGCTGTAGGACCACAGCTATAAATCCATGGCCATTAGGCACAACAAGCATTGCCACATGTGAAGATCTTGGGTGTTTTTCCACTAAATCTTACACCCTGAGACAATAACTGCTCACACTCCCAATTCAGGCATGTTCCATCCAGCAAGAAACAGGGAACATGATACATAAGTCCAATTACAAACAATTGGCAAATTCTAGGAAAGTGAAAAAACCAAAAAACAGGGGTTTTTTGTTTTTTAATTAAGAAAAATAATGAAGATCTTCAGTGAAGAACTACAGGAGATCATCTACAGAAATTGTACAATGCAACAAAAAATTTGTACAATTTGTACAATTTGTACACAATTCTCATAACTGAATTATACATTTCAGTGAAGTGTGCAGTTTGAAACTTTGAAGTTTTCTCTGCCTTAGACCCCTCTCTTGTGACTCTGCCCACACAGATGTGTCCTTACACAAGCAAGGAGGCAGTAGTCCTTTTTAAGAGCAGTGAAGGTTTTAAGAAACACTACCTCCAGCCCAGCATGTCACTGTTGGGACCTCTCCTGAACAAGCATGTCACAGAGGAACTGAAGTTTTTGCAAGTGGTCCAAAGGCAGCAAGACTGCAACACTCACTTCTGTGATGAAGCAAGAATTTTAAGGTTAGACATTATTATAACGCATATTGCCTTGGAAACAGACAACATCTGAAAGGAAGGGAGAGCAGAGACTGGGCAGATTTATCCATAAGTCATTATATGAAATTATCTCTGGTGTTCAGAACATGGTGCTAATAATGTCAAGGTTGTGGGTTTGATCTCTGTATGCACTTTGGAGTTGGTCTTGATGATCCTTGTGGGTCCCTCCCAACTCAGAATATTCTGTGGTTTCTTCCTTTTTTTTTTTTAATTAATTAATGTCTAAATCCCCTTTCTTTCACTGTATGAGGAAGGACTCCTGAAAAAAAGCTCGTAATGAAGTCTCAGCCTGCATCCTCGTGTATGTTTCTGCCTAAACCTTTCCAGTACAGATAAAGGTTTATTTGCCATATAAACCCCAGCCAGGGCTTTCACAGTGTCCAGGACCCAGCCCAGTTCCCCAGAGCTGAGACCCCCGCCTTGCCTTTCCCACAAACAGACAGGGAGTTCCAGGCCACGGCAGTAGTGGCAGGTTGGGGATGCCCCTGCAGGAAAAGCAAAGGAGGAATGACTGAGGCAGTGAGCTCAAGCCACAGCCTGGAGATGGACTTTGTGCTGCCCTCTCTGTCACAGCAGAAGAGCTTGGAACTGGTCTGGCCCCTGGGGATCCACTGGTGCCACACTTACCCTACAGAGGGGAAGAAAATTTATTTCAGACACAGGTCAGGCAAGAGAAACCCGGAGTTAGAGGTCTAAAACAGGATACGTAGATGGCTACCTAGAAACATCTATCTCTCCATTGCCTACAAGGGAGTCCAGAAGAGTTTCAAATGCTGCCACCTAGCACCTGGACATAAACACTCAGACACAGACTCTGCAGCCTTGGCCCAGCTCCTCCGTGCCACCCAGGAGGGACAACTAAAGCCGTGCTGATAGGTGAGGGAAGGGTCAGCCCACCAGGAGGAGCTGGCAGCTCCCATGAGCACAGCAGTCAGAATTTGGAGGTTTGGACCTGCTTCACCAAAGGCAAAGAAATCTGGATCCTTGATGTTATTTATCTGAACAGCTTTATGGAATGATTTTGGTTATTCACATCTTCATTGACCACTGCTTAATTCTGTACTTCCCAGTTTCTCAAGGCCTCTAGATGTAACAATTTCAATTCTTTTCTTTACAGAGGAAAGCTAATGCATTGAAACTAGTCACTCCAGACTTTCATTTTGCATGTTGTTCTTAAGTTGTTCTTATTCTTCCTCAGTCTTGCCTCACAAGCAAATGGAAAAGGGAGATTTACTGAGTTTATTTTCACTGGTACTTATCTTTAGCACTTTTTCTTGCCCAATAGATCTGTTGCAACTGGTGATAAGGGGAATTGCTACTGTCTGACTTCTGCAGAACTTACTTTTTCTCCTTTACAAGATTTTATGACATTATGTAAATACCAGCCATCTTAGATTAAGAACAGCACTTTAGCATAAAATAATCAGATTGTGCCAACACTGGGGACCTTGCTACAGCAGCTTTATGCTGTTGTACCAGTCATCTAGATATAATATTGCCATTCTGCAATTTGATTGAAGTTTAAAGCATTTTGGGAGGAATTCTTTTTTCAGTGTGATTTTACTGGATTCATAGATTAATTGTAGATATTTTCCAGATAACACTATTAGAAAATAGAATTATCTGTAGATCCAGCCTCAGGACCCTCTGTGAAATTGGTCCATATAAACAAGATAAGGCTAAGTCTTTGACCTGAATAGATTGCAATCTAAGCAAACCAAAGGGAGAACTGATGAAAAGAGGATATTATCATAGTTTTCCACAGACAAACAGGAGTAACACTGAGATTAAATTACTTATCTGAGGTCAGAGATAGCCTGCAGCAGACCCTGCCATTCAATTCACATCTCTTAGAGTTCCACATTTAACTATGAAGCCATCTTCCTACTCTCATATACGAGATAATTTTAAAAGCTGGAGAATTAAATCTTGGCTTATTACTGTCTGGAAATTATTATAATGTCTCTAAGAGAAATAAAATATCTTTCTTTGCTTCATGTATCTGTTAGTAATTAGGTGTTTTTCCAGAGAGCAATGGTAAAATCAAAGTTTTTTGGTTGTTCCACCTAAAGAATATGGCATATGGAAACATTTACAAAGTATCTAAGATGCCTTGGTGAAAGCAAGTTGCATAATTCACATCATCTATTTTGTTCAACTTGTCACATGGAAAGGAAATATTGCTTTCTGTAGCAATTGCTACATTATTTCCCACTTACCTTGAAGTGAATCTCCTTCAGAGATACCGAAACTAAGAGGTAACAAATGAATATCTTCACTGTACAGCACAATTGCTGACCACCACATGGATGGGAATTTATATCTTGTGTTTCAAACTCTGCATTTTCACAGAGAAGAGAGTCTAGAATTTCCTACACATCTAAGGCAATAAAAGCTTCACTTCCATGCAACACCTGGGGCTTCACCACCAGTGAAGAGCACCTCATCCTATTCAGCCTTGCAGACCCAGCTCTTCCACTTTCTTTTCCACTTAAATGTGTTCAACTATTGGCATCACTTCTCATCCTCAGACCTTGGTGCACCCATGGTACCGTGACACATCCAGAAAATGCCTTGGAAATAAGGAGGATCCAGCACTCGTACCAGTGAGCCCTTTGGGAAGTACGTGAGTAGGGGGAAGAGCAATAATCCCAGTTGAATCACACAAAGTACATCTCCTTTCAGCATTGCAAAGCTCTGCAGAAACCTGCTTTTTAGCTCTAAGCTGGCTTTCCCAGCACCCTACTTACAGCCCAGCCACTTCTGATACTCCCCCTCAGAGCTGACTCATCAATTTAAAAGTCTCCTCTGGCCCATTAGGCTCAAATCTTCCTACCTGGGACAGGGACTCTGGTTCAAAGGCTTCTCCTTATCCAAGCTGATCTGAGGCAAGCTCTGAGCCCTAAGAAGCCCCAGAGCACTTGGCCAGGAAGATGAAGACCAGGGTTACAGCGATCTTAGATCTGAGTACGCACAGAGTTGTACTCCCTCTTACATCCCTTTCCTTCTCTTTAATTCACAGACCTTGATCAGTTATCTGGAGGCCAGAAAGCCCTCTGGTGCCCCATGGCAAGCTTTAGTCATCCCAGAGAGGCCCCAGGAGAGACCAAAGTTGAGAGGGGAATGCTCTCTCAGGGTTTCTGCTGCACTTCAACCCTGCTCAGGCCAGCATGCAGCCCAGGAGCCAGGACAGCCATGAATGAAGTGTCTGCCTGAACCCACCAAGGTTTGTCAGAAAATGAGCGAGAGCCTCTCCTTTCATGTGCAACTCTTAACCACTACATTAATAGCTAAAATGCAGCAGAGCAGTGGGAGGATCTGGGACCTGACCTCCTTTGCCTCTTTCACCAAGCATCCCTTGCTGGCAGTCTCTTAACCAGCTCCCTGCTCTTCACATCAGTGTTTTGAATCCTATTCTTCAGTGTCTCTTGCCAGCCAGGCAAACCCATCTCTGGGCTGCAGCCCAAGCTTTACTACCAGTGGGATGAGACTTCAGGCTCTGGTGTCTATAAACAGCATTCCATGAGTGCCCCAACTCCCCACAAACAGCACAAGATGCTTTGCAATGCTCCCCAGTGCTGCTCTGGAGGCCACTGCCAGGAAGTGCTCCATCCAAAAACCACTGCAGTGTTGAACCTCCAGGCACTTTGCTCCTCCATCAGACCTTACTTTCCCAGGCATGTTTCTGAGCTGCTCCAAATTCCAGCCCTTTAACCTGTAAAAGCAGCAGGGCTGTGACTCGCGGTGCCTGAGGGGGCCACCCGGGGCTCCCTGCAGCGAAATGACAAACAGGCATTTGCACCATGGGTTCCTGTGACCCATTTCAGACGTCTCCAGGGCAGCTGTGCACCAGAAGCAGCTGTTGCTCTGTGCAGGAAGCCAAGGGTGCCCAGCTCAGAGGTCGTGTGTGCACGGAAGTGAGCACATAAAGCTGCGGGAGAATCCCACAGGGTGCCACTGGCATCTGGGCACGTGCCAGCAGCTTGTGATTCCTCCTTCAGGTCTGCTGGGAAGAGTGCCCAAGGATTTTGACAATTTACACGGATACTGGCTGAAGTGGGCAGAGTAATTTCATCTCTCCATTGCTTGTGCATGATTTACAGCTTTGACATGTATTTCTGCATTGCTCCTGTTTTATTAAATTAGTGCCAGGATCTCTTGAGGCAACTTTTAAATAATTTGCACAGCTTACCTAACATCACTTGCTTGCTCAGGGTCTCATATGAAATTCACTTGCATTCAACCCAACTCTTCCAACAAGCCAAACGTATTATTCTGGAAACAACTGAGAATCTCAGGATTGATTAATTGTTCAGCAACCTCATCATTATTCTGCAAGTTTTCATTCCTATCTGTAGTCTTAGAGGACTTGATAAAAGCAGTAATTAGTAAGCATCTTCCCTAGGAAGTTATACAGATGTCTTTCCTTGCTGTATTTGTGGCTTCCAGTTTTAAATAAAATCTGTTTTTCAAAAATCAAACTTTTCCAACTAAATAGTCTGATAAAACATAACCAACTATGTATCAATGTCTACAAAAAATGGCAGAAAGAAAGAGGGCAGTTGCTATTATCTTTGTAGTACAGAGAGGGAAAGGATAATGCTTAAAGGAGCAATAAATCAAATTATAACTGGAAATGATAATGTCACAGCAACATAACTGCATTACGTAAGTAGCCTCAGGCTTTTTCCATAGTTCCAGCTCAGCCTAGATGGCACATAAAAGCTCATTGGACAAAGTTGGCAGTGGCTGTGTGGCTCTAGCCACACTGTCATTAGAACGGCAGGAAAAACAAAGAACTAAACAGCATGGAGAGCTGCCTCTCAAACTCAGACTGACAGCGGCTAATATTTCAATTTCCAAGTCCCCATAAAGACTGGTTCCAGGTATTTTATGTTCTAATAACAAGGTATACTTAGCTTTGATAGACTTTTTCTGAAGAAGCTGCTTCTCTCCCCTGCCCTGGCTCTGTTTAACTTTACGTCCAGAGAGTCAAGGTCCCTAAAGAACAGCAAGCAGCTGGATGAGGATGTCATGAATACATTTCTGTGCTGAGCCCTTCCCCCTCCACGAGGGTTTAAAAACAAAATGAGGCTTTGCTTAGCTTGTCAATATGAACTGGAGTACAAAGGCCTGACAGCTCCCTCTCCTAAACACCAGCGTATTTGAAGACTAACACTCCAGAATGGGAAATTAAAGCATTGTGGAGTGCATGTCATCATTATTTGATAGATATTAATAAAATATTCCACAAAGTAAAAAATATTTGGAAAAAAGACAGACTGTGAACACATAATTTCCTTGATCCAAAACAAGTCACTGCCTCCAGAGTATCTGCCTAGGAACATCTTCAAGACAATGGATCACTTAGAAACACTCCTTGCATGCAGGAAAACATCCTATTCCTAACAAAGTTAGGAAAACATTGAGGCAATGTTGTAGTTAGCAAATGCTGAAGCCACAGCGCTCAAGATGTTGTCTTCAGAGAAACTTTACTTACCCATTTCAGAGAGTGTGAATCCATTACAAAGAAAAGTATGAAAAAGTTACACCAAAAGCTCAGTATTATTTCCAGAATTAAGCCAAAAGATAGCTTCATTGATTTTTTTCCTTTCTTAAAACTATATGGATTAAAAAGATGTTTTACACATAATCTCACCAGTTTTAAATTGCTACGTTTAATTGAAAAACTATTAAACAGACACAGGAACATGCTGGATTTTTTCCTCCTATAAAGCATACGCCAAATACAAATAAAATTTGTTATCTAAAGCGAAAAACTCAGTTTAGCCCAAGTTCTACCAGAGAGCTGTGAGAGCAGCTTTTCCTTAATTTAGAAGCAGTAGACACTCACTCAGAGGTGTATTTGTAGTTCTGTTTAATGGACCAAATGCTGCTAGAAAATCAAGTTCCCTTGACCTGGTAAGACCTGAGACTCCTTAGCTCCTTCTAGGCTGTGATTACCAATTCTCACCACCTCGCCAGGGAAAGAGCACATCTCCAGCACACACACTGCCTGCTTAGCCAACGCTAAAGGCACCCCCATTATCTCTCACACTAATAAGCCTACAAAGGCACAGACTGAGCATGAGCAGCACAATTTCAGAACACCTTTTAACTGCAGGAAATCAGAGCAGCTCTCTCTAATCCTCGCAATGAAAGAGCACCACGCTCTTCAGATCCTGAAGTGCTGCTCAGAAGTGCTGTTCTTGCAGCACTTGCCTAATGGTCCTTTTCAGAATGGGGTCAGCCCATTAGGAAATCTGCAGACACCAAATTACTGCACTGTGCTGCAGCTCAGACCCACTGCAATGCATTGTTGCTAGAAATCCCCAGTGGTGGTTTTCCACCTTGCTGACTTGGATAGCTGCTACCAAGAGGAGCAGCTCAACAGTAAACCACTGTCCCTTGGCTGACCCCCACAGCTACATGTGAACAGCTCTCCTCAGCCCCACTTGCCTTGGAGTATGACTGAATATAGACAGAGTAAGGAAAAGCAAGAGAATAGCAGAAATCACCAGAAACTGAATAGCCATAAGAGCACTTAACCACAACAAAGCACAGAGGACTCAGTGCAAATCTGCAGATAAGAGAGCAGTCTCTGCCAAGTTTTGCTCTTAAAATAAACTTTTGGCAGGACTTTAGGATAGCAAAGCAGAATTTTACATATGGATTCTCTTCCTAAAATAGAACAAGCCAAATAGAGACCCAGGAATTTGAACTTTTAGAGCTATATATAACTCAGCTTTAGGGTAATATAAATAGCTCAATTGCTCTATACATTATAATACTTCAAGTATCAATACATTGAAGTAGTTCTTATTGCTAACCCTAATCCTTTCCCTACTGCCCCACTCCGGCTGACCACCCCTTCTCCTGCAACAGTCCAACTAGAAATTCATCCTCTGATAACCATGTGACCCACTCCTGGTATGCAATCTCCTCCACATGATCTCTGCTTGGGAAGCAGCTCTCCTTTCCATTTCTTGGCTGGTATCAGGAAATTGCCAGATATCAGTTATCTCTCTTCTCCCAGGCAGTCCTTTGGCAGCATGGATGGACCTGTGTGGTATGGGATATAAGCAGCAGCAAAGGAATAACTGAGGCTTAGTGTAGTTCAGCCTCGAATGTTTTTACAGCTACCAAAACCTCAGTGCTGTCCTCTGCAGTGCATTTCCCAAAATTCATAGTAATGCTTACATTCAACTGTGCTTCATGTTCCCCATTGACATTTCCCTCCTCAAAATGCATTCACCATCCAAAGTCAACTCACCATAATGTTAAAAAGAACAATTGGATTAGTATTTACAAAGCTGTCTTGATAAAGCACCAGGCATTAAAAGTTCTTATGCATCTCTTTTGAGACTATTGCCCACGCACACCTCTATCATTCTTGATGCATTCACACTGGAATTTAAATCACTTATGAAGTAGCACTTTTAAAACAAATCCCTCCTTAAATGTAGAGCTAACAAATGCATAAACATTAATCCTTTTGCATCCACTAACCATTACCTTCAGTATATGTCATAATAGCTGTAGGTAAGTCTCCTCTGACATTTCCTGTACCCACAATGAGCATTTAAAAGCCATTCAGATAAATTATACAATAGCAATTAGAACCATTAGAACTGCTAGCATGCTGTTCTTATCACATTCAAGGAAAAAAGTAATCAACGTTATTATTCTTCTATCTTGGCAGACACACTTTAATCTCTTGACTATTTTGTGGACTAATGGGACATGTCACTGGATAAACCAGAGAGCCAGTGTACACGCCAAGTCCAGCGACCAAGCAAAAACCACTTGGTTTATCAAGAATCATTTCCTCCGCCAGTACACTACTGAGAACAAGTTTACTAAAAGCTTAAAGTGGGATTAGAAGATAAAGAGGGATCCAATCATTGACAGCATTTTCCCCTCTAAAGCATTCTCACATGACTCTTAGAGCACTAAATTGCAGCAGTCTTGTGCTTTCATAGAGGGACTCAGCTTTAGCAGTGTCAAGAGCTGAGGAACATGTCTGAATGACATCCATGCTGCTGAATATTCAGAGAACAGCCCTGTCTTTTGCCAAGCAATACTCTCACAAGAAAGCAACCATCTTAAGTGTGTTGCCCAGTGCAGCTTCAGGGATGGAAAAATAAACACAAAGCAGACAACATTTTTAGGATCATTCAACCTTTTGTCAAATTCTGGAACTTAGCCACAACTGAAGCCCTCAAGCCACTGCCATATCAGCCCCTCCTCCTCCCACAGCCCAGTGTGGCCACCACAAAGATGAAGAATGACATATCCATGTCTGTTTAGCCTTTATATAGTTTTCATGTCCCACTTGCTTCACTTGAATCACTCTGCACAGTAGGCAGCCATTTCTCACGTGTTGTCAGCCCTCAGTCTGAACATGCGCTCTACGATGCACTGAACTCCGGCAGGCTGCAGGTATAGACAAGTGAGGCAATGGATGCACCCTGGACTAAGTCAGGGAAATCAATCAGCCAGCCTCCTGGTTACCCTCGGAGCAAGTTAAGCTTAGCTTTTTCCCCCTAGTTGTGTTTGCACATCTGGAACCAGCACTTCCACCACAGCCAGCAGCATCCACACAAAAGAGATGCAGACAAACATGCTCACGCCCTTTGTGATCTGTGCCACTGGACACAGAACCAGCTGACAGATGTCATCATTGTTGTGGCATCTGTTTACATCATACTGCTCTGACTTATTCATGAGTTTTGGCATTTTCCCCTAATAGTACTAGCCAGATTCTCCCAGAGTGTATTCCTACCACCCAGCCTGCCTTACCTGAAAGGAAGCCAGTGAATAAAACAGATTGAGGAGAGCCCTCTAAATTGCATTTACCCACAGCAGGAGGGTCTCACTCTGTAATAAAGTTCACATGGACTAGAAAATGCACACTCCAATGCTCCGGTGCATGAGTTGCCATCTGTACTATGCACAAAAAACATGTTTTCAGCACAGATCACAATGAAGCTGGATGTGGCTGAAGTAAGTCTGAGCTGTAGGAAGAAGCCTGAGCACTTTATAGCAAGTACTAGTTAAGGAGAGCTTTAGCAATCAATTTGCCATGGTACTATCCTTACTAAACGAGGAATACAGGTGTATAGACCCTAAGAAGACTAAGAATTAAGAATCAAAGAAAACTGTTCTTAATAGTTAATGGGAAAGTCACTGAGAAGAGAAGCTGGCGTTTTCAGAATATCACTCCAATTTCCTAACCAAAGTTACTGTAGCTGTTGAAAACACTTACCTGGATAACCAAGTATGCAGTAATGGTAACAGTAAGTAAATACAGTACTCTCCTGACGTTAAGTCCTAAATTAAGCTCAGAACAGTGCCTGTAATTGACAGGCCAGCAGTCAAGAGTCAATAACACAAAGCTGAGCCAGTCTCCAGTATCTAAAAGCTACAGAAGCACTCAAGAACCTAATAAATAGGTCAACTCATTTCTGGTATGATTCATCCATAAAATGAAAATTTTAATGTTTACACACAGTTATTATAACTGCTTATATATGTTGTTATAAATATTTAATGTCCAGTTAGATTGGCAATCTTAAGATCACTTTATTTTAAGTCTTATGGATTTTGAAAACACATACAAATAAAATACTTGTTACAAAATCCCATTTGCTAAAGTTTCTTCAGGAATATACATCAAGCATGATCCCAGCACACAGATAAATGACTTTTACAGAAAGCATTACATAGAGAAACTCATGTTAGTGGAACAGCCTTTCCAGATATTTTACAATGAAAAATTCTCTTTCCCTTTGCGACATCTAATATTTGACTAAGTTTTTATTTCTTTATTTAAAATAGCCATGTCTAAATTTAAAATGTGTAACCAAACCAACTGTGGAAGTCAACAGGCACGCAGAAGCCCCAAAGGGGAGAGTAAGCACTATTTTTCAAGTTAACTAGTTCAGGGGTAAAAATCCCTGAGAGACAGAAAAACGCTGAACCCATTTTCTTCAATGGAAAGATGCTTGTCAAGGGACATTGTCAACAGACAGCTGTAAAGACAAACTGTAAGGCTGAAGAGCAATAGTAAGACAGAGTAAGGAAAGCAATCTGTAGTGCTCGGTAATGAGGAATGCTTGGTGGAGACTGCCTGCTTGCAAGAAAAGCACTCAGCAGAAATACATGCAGAGATACAATGCACAAGATGTGTACGTGCTTCTCATTAACATGGAAAACAGTGCGTTCCAAAACTATATCTCACTTAGCTATAAACAGTATGCAACTAACCTCAAGAGTTAAAGTACAAACAAGAATAAACAAGATATTGTGCTCCAATTGCAACATCACCATCAGGATGTTTATTACGTGAAGCCAGTAGATTAAGAAACACACAACCATATATATTTTCTGCTTCTCAATGCCAGTACAGAACTGCCCAGCAGTAAGTGTTTAACAGACCAGGTCACTAAATTCTCTGGGACCTGGAAACCGATCTCAGAAGCAGTACGCCTCTAACCTTCCACCTCAAGTCCCCGAGCTGCTGCTGAACATCAAAACAGCTTTACTGCTTCTACTTTATGAGTCATACCCCTGCAGTGTCCTGTTCCTTGCGACATGCTGTGACATGGGTCCCTGACTACATCCCCTTCTTTAAGCCTACTGTGCGTACAGAAGCTGCACCACTCGATGATGATGCTGTGCTGATTTTCAGTGTTATTTAACATGGAGGCAGGTCAGGCTAGCTAGATCAAGCATGAGCTCACTCATACTGTTCACTAAGGCTGATGTGAGCCTTCAGAGCAGTGGAAGAAAGCCACAGTCTCTCAGGTTATTGAAACATCCAGAGCATTAAGAAGCCCATTACATCTGATGGATGTCAAGCATCACAATAAGCAACACTAAGAGGAAAGTGTGGCATAAATGGTGAAAACAAAGCAGACTTCAATCTAAAGATTTAATCCTAAAGGTTAATATAGGTTTCATCAGTACACTTAGCCTATGATCAGCCACAGGTTTAAAACTATTAACAAATAAACAGGAGTTTTAAGAGCAACCTTTAGGTTCTGACCTAAAGATCTATAAATACCACTGGGAGGATGATCTAGTTTGAAATCAGATTATCTTTAAACTAACTAGAAAGCAATCATGCTCACAAGAGGCCCTTATGCCTGTCACACTTGCTCCAGAACAGGGCAGCACTCTAAAGAACAGATGTTGACAGCATGTGCCCGGTGCTATTTTAACATTGAGTTTCCTTATATTATTTATATCACTTCCTTAAGAGGACAGTAGTTAAGCCAAGCTACCCCAGCCCCACTTCAGCCCAACTGTGCAGTCAGTTTTGTGCTCAGTTTACCAGAATGGGAGGAGCAAGTTCTCAGAGATCTGCTGATGTGTTACTTTATCAAAAGGCCTCAGGAAAACAGCAACTAGAGAGGAAGAACACATCACCTTTCCCAGCAAGGCATTCTCCACTGTGCTTACCCTGAGGAGGAGACACATAAAACTATCACAGTTTGATTTGTGCTAGCTTTCCCTCTGCAAAACCATTCTATTAGGGCATTTGTTCCACACAGGGATGTGCGGTTTTATGGAAAGACTGCTGTTCCAGTTCTCTAAAAGGACTCCCCAGACTTCAGGCTTCTGCCCTAGATTTAGGTCACTAGTAATTGGACATGTGTAGAAAATGCACAGGCTCAATTCAATGTTGCCTAATTAATTTCTTAGTCTGTTGATTTGGCAGTCACCCTACAAAACAGAACAGTTGGATACTTAAAATTGTATTGAAGAATGCCTTATGACACTAGCAAGCCTACCAAAAAACAAACCCAACTCTTTTGGTACTAATGAAATAAATATTTTAAATTGCCTGGAGTACAAAAGTGAAATCAGTTTTCTCAGGTGAGACTATCAGCTTGGTTCATTAAAAGAAAAAAGATCAAGCACAGCACAGAATGCAGAAACCCAAAAACTTCTTAGGTGGAGACTTCTTTGAGACAAAGCACAGAACTGACAGGGACCAAAGTCTTGCAACCTGTGGAGCAGAATCAAATGTACCAACTTTCTGTTTGGGACATTATATTCCCTATCAACTGGTGAGCATACCGATCACAAACTAATGTCACAGCCTGAGAGTTCTGCACATTACTTTGATTTGTATGAGGTGCCTTTCAGTATGTAACTACTCTTGGAGTAGCATATTCATGATGAAGAAAAGCTCATCCACTGAAACTGGAATTAAAATTCTTTCTGTTCCTAGGCTTCTGTCACAATTTCATAGTCAACTTGCTTGATTTTTTTGAAATCCTTCTTGAAGGACACAGAACAGCCCCACTGTGCTGAGTCTTGGCCTTCCTGCCAAGCTTTCTGTTGGAGCTCACTTGACTACCATCCATTCACTGCACCACAGGTCCCACGCGCTTTAGGTAGTTTTGGCTTAGGCCTAACCAGCAAATGAGAAGAGACAGATGCCTCTCTGCAGGGACTTTCCTCACTGGTGACCCTGAGGGTTGAGCTGGCAGAGCTACCTGAACCTTACAAAGTGGTTGCTCTACAAAACAGCCTTATAAACCTCTATTCACATATTAACTGAAGTAAAGTATTTACTTCAGATCCGGAAGTACTGCATTTTTTGATCAAGAAACAAGCTCAGTGCCTGAGCAGTTTTATGGCATTTTAAAAGTGACTTAACATGCCTACCTTGATTTAAAATAGAAACACATTCCAGTTCCTTTCCCTAAGAATTCTGGATTCTGCCAATAAAAAGGACCTGAAGACTGAAATAACTCCATGTAACAGTACTGAAAGGGAACAGATCTTCTCTCCAAAAGCCTTGTATATAGGGGCACTCAGATGGCTGCTACAGTAACAACAACATACAACAATATTTGCAAAAAAAAGCTTAATATAATCTTTTGAGTCTATAAACTCTAAACAATAAATAGGAAAAGTGTACATGGCACACCAGAGCAGCTAAATACTCAAACAAGTACAAATTGGTAACACTTACCTATATTGTCAGCAATAAGTTTGTTTCACTACTGTCATATAATACAAGCTTAATATACAAGATGTTTTTACAATGGAAAACCACAAAACTAATTTAATATAGAAGGTGAGGGAGAAGGGGAGACAATAAATAACAAGGCACAAAAATCTCTCTTGCTGCAACCCAGTAAGGCACCACTTGTGCAAACGTGAAACTACCAAAACCTGTAGTGGAGACATTCTAAATGTACTTAAGTGACTGGATAATGCATTTTAAACGTGACACTATGCTTATATCTTTGAAAATAAAAATGCTTATATTCCAAAAATCAAATTAGTGAAATGGGTGAATTAATAGCCAAATACAAGAGTCACAGCTGGTTTCTCCCAGACAACTCCACAAGTGCACCTCGATTTTGACTTATACTGGCCTTGCTAAGAGTCCTGGATCCAATATGGTGCAGAGGGAAATGCTGCCAAATTATGTCAAATTGTGCACACCAGTAATTGTGACAAAACACACTTCAGGGATTAAGATGAAAATGAAATTATTTTCATTTGAAATCAAAAATTATTTAAATCAAGATGTAAAAGGTCAGTAGCATTAATCTAACATAATTAGGGATCTTAATACCCAAAGTTACAATTCATACCTCTATTTAAGAACTGGGCCAACATTTTCTTCCTAATTCTCTTACTTGCTCAGATAATCTATCACGAGACAAATTTCAGAAAAACTTCTCCCTTATCAGAAGATTACAGCTGCATAGTTAAGCACACAAACTGTAAATTTCCCCTTTTTTTTCTTATGTTCAATGATCTCTACTGCATCCCGCTAGAAGAAGTTTTTGTCCTGTCTCCAAATACGTAAAAATCACCAGATACTAAAATTATTTTAAATAGGCACTGGTTGGACAAGTTTTTACAAGATGAGAAGGGTTTTCATGAATAACCAAAGTTTTCTTCTAATAAGACATTTAGGAAGCACTCAGTTTCTCAGTAGCTTCAGACACGTGATTTCTTTTTTTAACTTTGGAACAACTTTTTCCAAAAGTTTTGCTTGCATTCTTGCACCTTGAACAACTGCAGAGCACACAGTAACCAATCTGAATGAATCTGATTATTCAGTTACTGACTAGCTGTTTTTTTTTTTATGTGGCATGTCTTACTTTACACTTAAATACCTTGCCACAAATCAAAACATTTAATGTCAGACAACCTCCAGTTTTAATGATACTCAATCTACTGAGCTGCCAGAGAGGAAAATCAGGTCAATCTATTATATTTTAAACAGCAGAGCAAATGGAAGAAAAAACAGTCTCAAGTGGTAAGTTAACATTCATATATTTGCTGAAAGGCTGCGCCAGTTGAGGCATGCTTCATTCTTCATATTCAGTTCTGTTTTAAGGATATAAAAATTTGAGCAAATACAATGTAAACAGAGCCAGGTAGACTGCAGTAGTAAAGGACAAAATCACTGATCTGACAGTTTTAAGGCCAACTATTTATGATTTGAAATACGTCATACTTTTCCATGGCACTTAATACACTGGAAGTTAGTACTGGGTGACACTAAGCAAGGGAATACACATTCATATGAGATATATACACGTAGCCTCAGTTCCTAAAATAGAAAGTTCAAGTATTCTTGTCCAAATAAAACTAATTTGTGAAAGATCACCTGTGGTTTCCTACTGAATAAAGTAATATTACTAATTAAATCAATTTAGTGCAAGCTGACCTAAGTCCAAAGACATTCCTTGATTTTCAGTCACTACTTACCAAATGCCCCTATTTCTTTCAAAAAGACAACTTCATCTTTTTTCCCCCCTTAAAAGAACAGCAAACACTTGACAACTAGCATGCTGTTCTAGTCTACATTAACAAAACTTGCTGATATACAAATCATGTTTTGGTCATGCAGCACAGACCCATCCTGAAAATTACCCATCTCTCCATTTAATCAGTCTAGAAGAACGCAGTGCCAGATGTCAATTAGCAGGTCATCCTGGCCACTCCGTACTCCAAGCTGACAATGGCAGGCTCAGCTTTGGAGAACTCAGACACAAGTTCGCTGTAGCGATTGTCTGCTGTGTTGCTGCCCTCTATGGTTCGCACGGCGTCGTTCACTGGCATCGGCGGCTGCTCTTTCTGGAAGCACGGAGGGGATTTCAGTGCCACGGGGGCAGGATGACCCGTCTGCTCCTGTTCCTTCACAAGGACCACATCTGACCGCCGGTTTCTCTGCTTTATTTTCTGAAATACAATGAACAGTTACTGACAGCGGGCATGACTCTCTACTGATGATACTGTGCTTTTAAAGGAAATGTATCCCTTTCTTTTGCTGGCCAGCTCAGTGTCTGCAGAACTCTGTTACATACCCTAGCTTAGACATGTAACAGTATTGTTAAACGGTAGGCCGTTCCTTATGAAATTCTTCCCCACGGTTTACAGCTGACGCTACAAGCACTCTTGGCTTAAAATTTGCAGAAGGGCAGAAGACAAAGGATGCCTACTAACATCCCTAGAGAAGGAGAGGTTATTCCAGGCTTGCCCCTTGTTTGTTTGCTATCAAGATGGAAATACTTTCTGGAGTAGAAGCAGAGGAAGACAGACCTTGATACTGTAGCAAGCGAGGATTTTGCAGTCTCTGAAAGACCATGAGTCTTAGTGATAAAGCAGCTTGATATCTAAAGCCCTTCTATCTTTCCTAAAAACCTTCTAAAAGACTTATCCTTTAGATCTAAAAAATGCCAATATAGTTTGTTCAAATGCATGAATACTCTAAAAAATGTGAACTAAAACACAGGAAAGGAAAAAAGGATGTATCCTGACAGCATGAGCAAGAGAATAGGAAAGACTAGGATTAAGGGATTTTTCAGTTACATAGTTTGGGTTTTTGCTTGTTTCATTTTTGTTTTTAATTCAAACTCACTCACCCAGAAACTGGGAGGTTGCACTAGTTAACTGAACAGATTTGTTTGTTGATGTGTTTGTATTTTATTAGAACTGACACTAAATCCAGAAGACTGGTGTGTCTTGGCATCAACTTTCTATAGATGGAAACAGCAGTAGCAAAGTCGACATCAGGATTTCAAAAAACTACATCTCATCATCCCCCAGGTGAGAAATGGAGGCTCAGGTGAGGTTAATATCTTGGAATGAGGTTCTAGAAAATTCAAAGCTGAGACTTTACCTTGAGTTTTTAGATTTCCCCGCTTATTCTTTCGACTGCTTTTTGAGTTTTTAGATTTCCCCGCTTATTCTTTCGATTGCTTTTTGAGTTTTTAGATTTCCCCGCTTATTCTTTCGATTGCTTTTTGAGTTTTTAGATTTCCCCGCTTATTCTTTCGATTGCTTTTTGAGTTTTTTGATTTCTCCTCTTTT
>VWZV01007578.1:1683392-1752312 GCA_013397155.1 Irena cyanogastra
GCTTATTCTTTCGATTGCTTTTTGAGTTTTTAGATTTCCCTGCTTATTCTTTAGAGTGCTTTTTGAGTTTTCTCCACCTTGCTGCTTCAATTTTTAAATATAAAATTAAGATTTGAAACAGTATTAGATTAAGTGACCTGCATTCATTACTTTACAGTAGGATCAGTCTAATACAATCTTTCTTCCTAGAAAAGCCATACTTCCCCCCTCTCCCCCCCAGCAATAATACACAGGACTTGTGTTACCATTTCTGTCCACACACAAGTATTAAAACTGACAATCAAAAGACTTCTGCACTCCTTAAAAGGCATTATTCTGAAGTTTCAGCACCTTAACTGACTGAAACAGAAGTATCAATCAGCCTTTCCCTGCTGTTTACTGCAGCATCTAGAAGTCAATTATAGGCATCTGATCTCTGGATTAAGCCCTGTCTTCATAAAAACATTCCAATGTACATGACCCATAATTATGATGACTTACAACAGCATGCACCTGCATATAAATTTAAAAGAAGGACAATACTTACTGCTTCCATTTTAGTAGCTATAATAGAAATAAAATATTTTCAGTCTCTTTACTTTAGCAACACAGCTGTAGCTACATGGATACCTTGTTATCCAAGACAGCTTAATGTAGGGTAAGTTTCTGTGAAACTTGCCTTCAGTAAGGCTTTGATAGTAGCCCTTTTACATAATAGAACTCATTAATAAAGCAGAATAAATAGTGCCTTAGAGCACTCATCATAGAAGCAAGCAGTGAAAGTCCAAGTCACCATTACACAGAGTTAAGTGCTAGGCCATACAGCAATGACACTGGTGTGAAAGCCACCAGCACTGTAACTATTATAATCTGAAGAACAGGTCACAAAGGCACACACTTATTTTGTAATACTTACAGCTTCCAGTTCTTTAATGTCTTCCTCCAGCTGTTTATTTTGCTCACTCATATTCATGATAAGGTTGAACATAGACTGCCTGGGATGCATACTTCGGTCAAACTGATGATACATATTTCTCCAAAACCTGCACAAACCAGACAGTTTTAACTATGAAAGATAATGACAGAGCTGAAGAAAAGATATTGTATCTTATTTAAACTTACTTAAAATTGAATGATACTGTATTAGGCTCCAAAAGAGTTAGTTCTGGAGAAGAGTCCGGATTATACAGAGGATTCTGATATTTCTTCTGTTCAGCCAAAAGGAACGGCCATAAGGAATAGGTCTTCTCTTTTAGTCTTAATGCAAAAAGAGATAGAAGTCAACACACTGACTGCAAGCAAACAAGCAGAAGATAACTGCTTATGGTGTGCTTAAATACAACGCGAGAGGAACTGACAGAAACTTTTAAGTTTTCCAGCTAAATGCATTGAAGATATCTTACTAATACTTCTAAATGAGTAGTCTTGAGCGGGCAAGAATTTTAAGGTTACCTAAAAAGAGACTGGGAGAGGAAATGACATGATACTTCCAAACTTAAGCTTACCTACTTTTAGAGGGGAAAAAACCAAAAAAAAACAGATGAGCAGGAAAACGTTAACTTTCCCTATGAAAAATTAGATGTGATTTTCTACCAGAATTAGAAAGGCTGTCTTCAGCATGCAAAAGCACAGGAAGCACTATTGTTCTCTGATGTAGTTCAACATAGGTTTCAGTATTACCAATCCTCTCTCTATTCAGAGCCTAAAACGAAGAAGATTCACAAAAGTTCTTAGTCTGACAGAACAGACAAAAGACATTACAGTGTGCCTGCTTACTTTAGTTCTTCTCGTTCTTTTTGACAGTTTCCAAGGAAGTTACCAAACTGGCATGAATGGACGTGTTCATGGATTTGAAGGAGGAAAGCTTCATTGAACTCAAAGGCTTGTGGGAACTGCTCAGTCAGATTCCATACACTTTCTAAAAACTGGGTGAACACTGGCGAGATCTCTTTCGGATCACCATCCAAATGACAACATCTGAAAAAGATTCCACAAACAGACTGAAACTGGTTTAAGTTAGAAATCAAGGAAGTCTTAGCTGCAATTGTTTTTAAATGACAGCACCTTAATTTGACACTAGCTTTGATTTTGAAATTGAGCACCTAACTTCAAGAACTGGGGCAATTTTTGAATAGAAATAAGCCTATATTTAACCTGTTTTTCTGACTTATAAGTAATCACGTATCTATATTAAGTACAAAACAGCAACATAAGACAGTTAAGTTCTTTTGTGTCTAATACTGTCACAGTCAACATATGGAGTATACCAGCTAAAAGTAAATTAGTAAGCAGTAAATAGCAGCAAGGCTATTGTCATAGCTGATGACAGGCAGATCAAGGGGAAAAACAGAACTCTTTAACATTCAGGACTTCTAAAGGTAGGTGTGACTTCATCATCAAAGTAAACATAAAGGCAAACTTATCTTTAAAGATACCAAAACTATGTGTTTCATATTGCCTAAATAGCTGGGACATAGCTTTAGATTGGTTTTGCAATGTCTATATATCAGTACAGACCTTGCTGCAGCCATCAACTTCTGCAAGCAAGGTACCAGTAAAAATTTACATCGGCAATATAAATCAATTATCCAACAGGTATTTGAATAAACTGCAATACACTGTAGGGAGCAGAAGTGCCTTGCCTACTGAAAACAGCTTACTCACTGCTGAACTGGTGCAGTGTAGCTAGAAATGCAACATCTACAAGCTGTCTTTTGTTTCAGAATACTTTGCTCAGTTTGCTGTATGCACGTTACTGTATCAGAGGAGAGAACTACCTGTCAGAGAACTTGTGCCCAAAGGAGATCCAGTCTTTCTCTATCAAGACCTAGTGGGTAAAAAGAACAAAATCTCATGTAAAATATTACTCAATCTTAGACCTACAGTATTAATCCCACAGGTTACTGATACATTATACTTTAAATCTGAGTCAAGTAACAGTAGAAACAACTATTTATCACTTTGCAGCTTATTTTCTTGTAAGTTTTTAATGAGATTCTCAAAGTACATTCGTAAAAAACTAGTAAAAAAAATTAAGCAACTAGCTAATCAGGTTAACTGATAATTTTAAGAAAAATGTGGCATGACTTCACTAGTAATTATTAACTTTCTATGGCAAAGAATAAGAAAAATGTTAGTACTGCAAGCCTCCTATCATAATTTACATAAAACCACATATATTTGATTGATATGAACAATCTCGTTTTATCACTTCAGTCACATTATCAAGCACCAAGAATACAGGACCTTCACAGAAATTCAACTGAAAGCAAGGATTAATCAAAACCCGAAAAGATGAAATTATTTCCCTAAAGATTACACACACTAGCACTGTTCATAACAAATTAATCCTCTTCTAACTCTCCTCAACTTCACTTTCAGACCTTGTAATATTTGTGGCAGTTAGTTCTAAACAATACACTGAACTAGTTTTATGTACTCCTTGAGGAGTTCCCATAGCACCTTGCCTTGTCATTGCAGAACACTGTTGCTTTTCATAGTCTAAATTTTGCAATAATAGCACTGAAATTCTTCTCTCTATATAAAAAGATGAAGAAATTTAGATTGCTTAGACATCTTCAAGTCTCTATCCCTGGGGGAACTGTCATTTTTAGATTTCAAAAATGTTGTTTTGGAGACAGACAAAAATGCTGTTTTACAGCAGCACAGAGCTGCTGTAATTTAGTATGTGTGCTACCTGACGTAAGCACTTTGGCATTCTTCTATGCCATAGATAAGGAACTTGTTGGGATGCAAAAGGCAACCAGTGCAACATTTCTGCAGGGTGACTAAAGTAATCTGCTATTTTTATTTCACTTTTTTAGATTTTAAATATTTTTTTCAAGTAGCAAAGTATTTCCATATGAAATATTTATCAATATACTGTAAATTTAATTTTGTACTTTTAACTACAAAAAAAACCCCAAACAGTACGTTTGTTCCCCTTCACACTCAAACATTTTACACTCCTCCTTTACCAAGGAACAACTCAACATTGCAATGGTCTGCTTACCATGAATCCTTTGACTGTTCTGTAATAGGAATCTAGCAAGAGAGCTCCAAGGGAACAAACTTGGGAAGTCCTATCCCAGCCATCTGAACAATGCACCAACACACTTGCACTCTCAACTGCTATTGCCTGCAAAACAGTTTTTTCTTAATCAGGAGTCAAAAATAGTAAATAAATTAAAAAACCTATATTTATTTCCAACTTATACCATAGGCCATCTTACTTAACAAAGCTAGAAGAATGTTTACTATGAGGAAAAGATTAAATAGTATCAGAAAGTAGGAACCATAGTAGTCTCCATAGAAGTATAGAAAACTCCTTGAAAAGAAATCCCACCACCACCTTTGCATAAACTAACCTCTACAGGGGTTCCCAGTTATCTCTCCCTTATAAAACTAAATTTACAAGAAAACTTCACAATAATTAGATTAAACATTACTGAGTACAGATTAAAAAAACACCAAACAACATCAACACATCATTAAAGATACCACTTGTTCATCATTATGCTACATAAAAGAAAAGGCCTAGGAAATGCTTATTAGCTTCAGCTGAGAAATCAGCTCCTGTTGGCTCAGACATTTTAGGACAATGACCCACTTTTAACTGAGATAACTCCTCATTATTTCGCCTTGCAAAAGTAAAGATCCAGTTTTTTTCTTTACCCACTACTATCAGATCAAGCCCTTGGCTTCCTAAGTGCTTGGCAAAGGCAATTGTTCCTCTGAATTATTCACAGAATCCTATTTCCTTGCCAAATGAAGTCAGCATAGCCACCTTGGCTGCGCTACAATTACTGCCCTGGTTCTATTTTTCAGAGTACACTAAATAATAGCTTGTTCCATCCACCACCAAACTGGTTACAATTTTCAAAAATACCTAGAAAACCATGAAGCATAAGAATCCTTTTGTCTCCCAACAAGATGACCAAAAACCATTCCAAAAAAATCCCAGAACACTGGCTGGATGTTTAACATCTCCAATCATAAAGAAACACGTAATACTTTAACCAGCATATTAGATGTACTGGTATATATACTAAACTTCAAAAAGGTCAACTGCAGAATTTTACACATTACATAATATTAAGCATAATTTTTCTGGTAGGAAGTCAACTTCCCATCAAATAAAGAAGCAGCATTCAAGTTACCTTGGCTAGGAAGACAGCAGCATCCAACACAGCTTTGATGTGACGCAGCCATCCAGAATTCTCCAGACCAGACAAAAAGTCATTGACAGACAAACCCCTTGTGCCACTGACTGAAAGAAACCAAGAGTTAAAAAGCCTTAAGCAGTTGTAGCTACCTGCAATGTAGAGAAAAGAAAAATTGTATGTTGTATCTAATCCCCTATGTTCTAAGTTGAGTTCTAAGATTTCTAATCAAATGGTTAAGGGAGGGGTACTACAGAATGTTCTCCAGTCAGAATTCAACTCTGTAGAACTATATAACCGTGAGTGGCAAGAGTAAGATCTTTGTGTCTTTTTGACAAAATAACATTCCAAGTAAACACACTGGTTATCCCCACCAGGAAGCTTTACTCTTGTCTCACCATGGAAGGCAATGCAAATGCCAAAGGCTCATTGGAAATGCTTAATTAGTACTAGCAGTAGGGAAGTAGCTAGTACTACATCCAGACAATATACACAGTTTGGAGTAGTCACACTGCCAGAGTTTTATCATCTCCACCTGCTCATGAGAATAAAGTAAGTGCAGTACAAGAACACAAGGATGAATGAAATCCACTGAAATTTTGTCTACTTTCACACCTGACACACTACATTTCTGACTGGTCTCTGCCATTCTTTCCTAATATACTTGGATCCTGTAACAATAATGTCAATTCACAGAGCAAGGAAGAACTCAAATTAAAGGAAAGATGCTTTGCAGTGTAACAGCAAGAGATGTAGAGGTAGACTGAAAGATTCCCACACAGAACCAATTAACATATAAGACAGATAACCTGGTTCTGGTACAATTTTGAATAGTAACTCACACAAGTTATATTACTGTTCAAAAATACCTGTCTCTTCCACAGTGGAAGCCTACTTTCCACTACACTTAGCAGCTAGACCTGATGATCTTAAAAAGTCTTTTTCAACCTAAATGATTTTATGATTCTAAAGCATTGGGCCCCAGATGAAAATAAAAAGGTTCTGTAGATGAAAATCAGCAGTAGGGATACAACAGCTGCAAAATAATTTTTATCTCTGGCCATGGAAGGAAGTGAGTCAGCAGCAAAAGCAGAGAACAAAATTCACCAAACCATTCTGTGATGCAGCTTCATATTCAATCAAGTCCCCTAATGTAATGAGGGCTATAAACTGAAATCGCTGCCTCCAAGAGCTTTCCTGTATCTGTACTAGATGTGTCTCAGCTTTCAGTCAAACAAGTTTTGGTACACTCCTCATTACTCTGGAAGATTCATAGTGCCAGGTGCTGCTGAGTACTAGAAGAATGACAGTCTTCCAAATAAGTATTGCAGCACCTTTTCTAAAACCCAGAGATCTTCATCATCTACAAAACTACCCAGCAAACCACAGCCTAGTGAGGTAACAGAACATCAAGAAACCCCAGGACAGAAGACCTACTTTTAAAGGTTAGTCTGTAAATATCAGTAGAAGAAGTAAAAGCAAGCTAGCTTCTCCCTGTCTTTGAAAGGCATCATTAGGCAAGACTTCTGCTTCCAAAAGACCTGGCACGTGGAGGAAATCAGATGAGAATGGTGAGCCAGCTGAAAGGATCAACTCATTCTCTATATCAGTGGTTGCACACACTTGATCAGCCACAACAGTACACAAACATGTCCACCACTCTGTGGTACAGGAGAGAAACTGAAAATAGTTACATATCTGGAAATTCAAACATCTGCAGAGAAGGAACTGGACAGACAAAGCCATGTCTAGAGGTATTCTTCACAGCAGCATACCTACACATTCTGTAACTTATGATTTAAAGCACAAGCTTTCCAGCTAGAAAATAAACAGGCTTCCAGCCCTCAGTTTGTTTTCACCCAGATACTGCTGTCAAAATCTGCTTTTGATCGCAATTTTCAGCTTGGTAGAAATATTTCACAGCTTGTATTTCCCCTTTCTAGCTAGATTTCTATATTTTTATAAATGAAGGCAGAGATAGGAACACATATGTTGAACCCCAAGAGTTACCTTACATTTCTGTGAATTAACACAGACATTTTTATACTGGTTGATTACTACACATTTTTATACTAGGTGATTAAATCAACTGCATCGATACTAGTCCAACTCTTATATGCTGGAAAAAAAGTTATTTTCTAGTTCCTTATGGTCTTTTAAAAGATGAAAGATGATTTACAGTACCATTTATAGTAACACTAAGATAATTCAGCTACTTCAAAATAAATAGGATTCAAGATAGTTCTGCCTATATGGATCCCACCATAAAAAACACAAGCCCTACATGCACATGAGCCCCAAAGCCTCAATGTTCCCTTGCCTGACTGTCCTTATTCACACTACCACCAAAGCCTCAGGCAGCAGTTCAGGAGGTGACTAGACCTGCAGAGTGAAGCATAGCAGGTTGCAGGCAGGGTTGTTTTGTTGTTTTTTTTTTAAACAAATAAAAAAACCTAGATAACCCCTTGCCCTATACAGAAAACTCAAATTTTAATTCACAAAACCCCCTCAGTTAACACACTTCCACCATCAAAATATATGCAACAGATTGCAACATCTATTGGGCCTTTTCCCCAAACATTTTCTGCAGAAATGCTCCCTCTTGACATACCCAAAATCCTTGTATTTATCAGTGTTCAATCCTTTCTGTTATGCAATATTGTAATTTAAATATATAAAAACTGAACTTTGTATTTAGTGTCACAGCTACAAATTTAGTCTACAGGAAGTTTCTCCCATGAGTGCTGTAGTCTTCTCATTGATAGAGGCATCATCTTCACGCTGAAGAAAACTATTTTAGAAAAGTTTTGGACCACTGTATGCAAGATATTTAAGTAACAGCTGAATTCAAAATGAAGACTACACTGTAAATCCCCCTAGCATGCTCCATAGTGTAGTCCCATTACAAAAGCACGTGGGGAAGGATTTTGTCTCACATTCGGCTTGCCAATGGAATCTTTAGATTCTGAAGGAAATCACACAGACACAGAGCCAAGGAGCAGGACATGCAACAAACAATGAATAACAGTTGTTTGTTATAAAAAGCCCAAACAACTAAGGGGCTTTTAACAGTCCCAGATACAGTGGTGCTTGAACAAAGAGCGTCATTGGTATCACACTGATTTGAGAACATTCAGTTCAGCACATTCAGGGGAAGTGAGAACACAGAAGCTAAATGACATTTTCCTCATTTCCAGCTATGGACCATTTTCATGGCATTTTCTTCCTGATTATCCCACTGACAGCACATTTCTACAAGCAGCTGAAAAGTAAATTATTGCATATATCCCTAAATTTTAAGGGTACTTCCTACCCCTGAAGATGCTCCTACTTCTAAAGCGGCATTCAGCAAAACTAGTGAATCATACAGTCTGAGCAGAGGTAAATCAACTGTGTTCATTTACCAAAAAAACTTATGTGGAAAACAAGCAATAGATATTACTCATGATTTTGTTCAATAGTGTTTAAATAAATCAATTCTCCACACTAGAAAAAACTAAAACATATTCCATCCTTCAAGTTACAGACATGTATTTAGTAAGTATTGCTGGTGGGATGCCAATTCAAATGGAAAGAATATGAAGTCTGTGAAGCTTAGCTGTGTGATGCACACACTTCTGCATCAGACATTATTACACAGTAGCAGGCCTCTTAAAAATTAAAACAATCAAGCTTTATTAGCTAGTTTTCTAGAATTGAACAAATTAGTTACAGAAAGGGGGATTATAACAAATCTAAAAGCTCAAGCTCAGGATCATGCTTCTCATCTTTCCTTTAGGAAGAACACATGCAGGAATAACCAGAAAGATCCATGTTATCAAAGCTCAGCAGGATTCTGTGCACAGCACCTGAAGAATAGGTTAGCAGCACAACCAGCATCAATGAAAATAAAGATTACACCACTGTAAGATTTCTGTAAGATTTCTTGATCAATGTAACAGCATGTCTTCATCAAAATAGGCTTCCATACAAGTGTAAACCTTCTCTGTCTCCGGAAATACTTGCATAATTCCAGAAGCCAAACACTTATGCATGTCATACTTACTCATGCATACTTATGTCTGTCAGCTGTGGAAGCCTCACTTCTGTCACTGTATTCTAATCTCAGAATCCACAAAATGTCTTAAATTTTCTCTCAGCTGTCTACCTAAATAAAATATTAACAGAATTATGAACTCTCATAATTCTGCCTCTCCATTTTCACCACCAGGAAGCAGGCAGAGGTATGGTGAAATGGTTCACATTTCCCCTGCTCCCTTCTCTACAAACACCTACAAGCACACGTGTGGTTCACCAAGTCAAAGAGCTCAAATTTTGTACAGACCATATGCTGACTGAATTCTGTGGAACAAAGTGTCCCTTGGAGAACTGGTATTGTGTAAATGAAAATGTATCTACAGGTGCACGCTTGGAAAACACAGCAGTCTTTCTCACTGGCATACTAACAAAGCTCACTGAAGACATATGTGCCATTCAATTTTCTTCAAAATAACTCCATTCAGTTGGGTTTACAGTTTGAAGGTCAAGGTTTAAGGTAATTCATTACCACAGAGCACCTCAAACTGGTATTAAATACAGAGCTGGAATAAACCATACAAATATCAATGCAGTTTGTGTAACTTATTATTAAAGACTGCAGAGAAACATTTATCCTGTTTTCAAATACACTGTTTTAGTACAGTTAAAACATACCTTCCAGGAGTTTTTGCAAGCTAGATCTCATTACATGAATATTTTCAATGCCAACAAACTGGAACCTAATGTTTGAGTAGTTGTCTTCATTCTCATAGCCCTTCCCAGCAGCTCTGTTAGCCATTGCATTAAGCTTAAAAGAGGAAAATAAAAATACTGAAAAACATTATTGGAATAAAACTATCAACTTAAGAAACAAAAGTCAAGCAATTTCAATTGAATACATTGGGAAAAAAACCACAAGAGCACATAGTATAAACAGATTTTAACACAGTTTGTGGCAAATCAGCTTGAAAGCACTGAAGTACAAGAAAAGGAGAGTATATATATAAAAAAAAAAGTAGTCTATATTTAGAGCTGAAATATCTGATTAATGCATTTAGTAATTTCCAATCTCTTCTCCAGATTCCTAACTAATAAGCCTTTATTTGTCTCCAAACATTTCTAAGTAATTTCCAATCTCTTCTCCAGATTCCTAACTAATAAGCCTTTATTTGTCTCCAAACATTTCTAAGTAATTTCCAATCTCTTCTCCAGATTCCTAACTAATAAGCCTTTATTTGTCTCCAAACATTTCTAAGTAAAGACACTACAAACATCTAATCTACAAAGGAAAGAGTAAGACCCAAAGATGTTCATCACCTGTGTTCAGACACTTGAGTGAAATTAATACTGACTGAAATGAAGATGGGTCTAAAGAGTGAGAATTAGCCACACATTGTAACATAGGCAATAACATAATTCAACTTAATAAAATAACAGAATTCAATTTAATTAGACAGTGATGAAGTATGATGGTGAGGCACTGGAAAACATTGCCCAGAGAAGTTGTGGATCCTGGAAGTGTTTGAAGCCAGATTGGATAGAGCTCTGAAAAACCTCGTCAGGGGTTGGAGATGATGTTTAAGACTTCTTCCAACTCAAGGCATTCTATGATGATCTCAAAATGCCAGAACAGAATTTCCTCCACTTCCTTTTTTCTGAGACAGTTTATACAGGTCATTTACACAGAACATAGTACTCTCCCATTCCAAAAGAAACCACATCACAGCTCACCATTTCACAAATTTCATTTCAAACAGTCAAAATTATCTGGATCCCACTCAACTGTTCACTTCTTAACTATGATTTAAGTGTATTTTTAAATGCCTCTCTCAAAGTTCAGCAGCATATTCAGAGAATTCTAGCTGAGTACTGGGACAGGTTCAACTTCTTTAAGAAAGCAAGTAATTAAAACACCCGAACAGAGAGGCCTAACCTTATCTTTACAACATTTTTGCTCATGATGGATGCCCACTTGGATCCAAATTTTTCAGAATTACACTGTATCCCTACACTCTAATATTCAGGAGGAGAGGCTTGTTTGCAGCACTCGAAGTACCTACCTTGGGCCTGGTGTCCACGACGTACATGTAGCAATTTGAAGGATTTGCTTTACTGATGGCTTGCAACATGTGCTCATCTTCCAGGCACCTGGCACTGAAACCTGAGAGAGGTTGACTGCATCTGCAAATCGCAGCCTACCAGAGCCAACAAAGAACAAATCAGCATCAATTTAATACCTGTACTTGAAGTGCTTTGCAAAATCTCAAAAGACACTGAAACAAATGTTTCATTCAGCAGACAGCACCAGCAAACTGAATAAAGTTCAAGTGTTCCAACTTTTTAAGCACATCCCTTGGAAACCCCCAAACACAGTACCTACAACTTAAATCTAAAGATTCATCAAAAAAGTTTTTCAGGTTCATCTTCATGGGCAAGGTATCAGTTTACATAATTGACATAAAAACTCACAAAAGTACAGGCTGGAAAAATTATACTTTAGGAAAGTAAGCTACTCCTTTAATATGGAATGAATTATGTGTGGTTTTACTAATGCAGGCATGATTTTATTATTGCAACTGCAATTTGTTATCATCTAATGCAATTTTTGTAATGTAATTTTCAATTATATGTTGTATTTCAGAAGGTATCAGGTACATCTTCCAATATTCAAATAATAATATTGTAATTACGTTCAAATCCACCTAGTAACTTCACATTCATCAGAGAAATTCTTTAACTCAGCAAGGTGACAGTACTCCTCTCCTTCCACAGTTGAGACAGGTACATGTTGCTTTACACCACC
The DNA here is from genome assembly GCA_013397155.1 of Irena cyanogastra. Lineage (NCBI taxonomy): Eukaryota > Metazoa > Chordata > Aves > Passeriformes > Irenidae > Irena > Irena cyanogastra. The sequence goes on from VWZV01007578.1 coordinate 1,695,354, forward strand.
CTCTGCAAAGTCTTATTTCCTATCCTGTAGAATTTTTTACCTTGCAAATAACTCCTTGAACAACCAATGCTGTTGTTGTTGTTTTGTTGGGTCATCTTTTTGGGGTTTTTTTCCCTACCATTTTGACCTAACAGATTTTATTCCAGATATATCAAGGAAGACAGATCCCTTAAGAGAAAGCTATCCTCAGTTACCTTAACGTTTCTGAAAACTTCAGTAGACTCAACTGATTACTTACAGATTACTTTTAAACTGGCTAGGCTTACTCTTCATGCTGTTAGGCACCACTCCTGTCAGCTGTATTCAGGGTTATCCTGAGTCACGCCCTTGCCGTACAAGTCACTGTGAACCTCCTCACCAGCCCCTGAACTACTGCCAAGTGTTGAGAAATACTTTTCAGCACATTTACAGTAAAAGGAAGTCACACTATACCTCTTTATTTTTATGATAATATGACAACACTGGGAATCTTCCTTTGCTTCTGAACTTGGAGCTACCAACAATTATGGGCTTGCTTGCAGTTCTGGGAACATAAAGCTCTCTAGGATAGGTTTCACAAATCTGAAAGACACAGACACACAGAAAGGATTTCATAGGCAAGACACAAAGCCTAACATAGTTTTATTGTGTCCAATTTGAAAGATGTAAGTTGAATTAAGACACAAAAGACAAACACGACCATGTTTCTTTATACAAATGTAAACAACTCAAAGGAGACAAACAATGGATGAAAGTAGCACAAACTGGTATCCAAGTTACATAGCCAAGCATACCATACAGCATACATACACACCAGCATTCACTCTCAAGAATGCAACTGTGCAGTAGAAATGCTAAGAATGTGTTTCAAATAAAATACTGAAATTATTTCCCTCATTTTTAATACTTGCAGACTACAAAGTAAGATGAAATCTAATCTCAGAATCAGCCACACCACCACAATCAGCACTGCAAAATGCTAAAGTAGAATCCTGCTCAGGTAAGAGAGACATCACAAAGCTGCAGAACACCAGAATCGCTGGGGCTGGACTTCAAACAGGTAAGCACCTCTCAAAACAATCCCAAAGAGCCCATGCACACATGCTATTTCCCAAGGCTATGAGGCCTTAGGAAAACTTCAATTAGGAAGTTGTGAGAATGCACGCTGATTAAGGAGTTAACTCTCTCTACCTGCAAGTTTTTGCTTATATTGCAAGCCAAATGATTTCAGAGCATCAAGCTGTTTTCTATAGGCCTCACCAGAAACAGATGCAGAGCAGAACATACTTCCATTACAACACTTACCTTGTAATCACGATTTGCATCAGACAACTGCCAGTAATCATTTGGAACTCCCATTCTCTTATATTCTTCTGCGAGATCAATAAGCTGCCAACCTTTGACTTGCTCAGATTCATTTTGTTTAGGATTATAAGAAAAGGCATACAGTTCTTCAAATTTTGCTAAAAGGTAAAGAATATGTAATGGAGAGAGTCTCCGGCTTCAAGATTCACAGAAGCAAGACTAAATAATAGATACTCGACATGCCTGAAACATTTATTCTGCAACTGTCCCACAGTTAACTAGCATTTACAGGTACTTAGTCAGAAGTAGGTTATGAAAGTTTTCCTGAGTGTGCTTGACCTATTTCAGAAGAGACATCTGTAAAGCCATAAAAGTCACAAAATGAAGACTGACAAACTTAAGGCAAAAGGCATAATTATTAGAAGACTTCGCAGGGTCTGAAAGAACAAACTATTTTGGGAGGCAAGAACTGAAATTTACATCTACTGACCTTAAAAAAGGAAGTTTTAAAGTTTCCCTTAAAAAAGAAAAGCTTTCAAAAACTTGGTTTTTCCTAGTATGTTATTTACTTATGACAGATGGCATTTTGCACTCTTCTTAACACAAAGCAGAAAATGCAAAACACCATACTGACAGAAGTCTCTTGTAAAGCTGAATGGGTAATGTTATTCTAGCATTAAAATTTCAGCTTTATTTTTGAAACTGCATTAAATTAGTATAACTGATTTGCTTAGTGGGTTTTTAATCTGTGGAACGCACAATTAAGAGAGACTATATACAATTACAGTCACAATTTCAAGAACACCACTAGAAATGCAAAAAACCATAAAGGGATCTCTCATTCTGTTAAGGAATATCACTGACACTCAAAAGCCAGACAACGCAGCTTCTGAATTTTTATACAGATTAATATTTAATCAAAAAAGCTATTTATATACCAAACCTATTTATATTTATATTCCATTTATATACATGTGAGAGTTCACATAACAGGTGTTTAAAAAAAAATAAATAGAAGATACACAGTTTACACACACACACCCCCTGACTTGTTATCCATGCATATACTGCAAAGTCTTTTACAGCTACAAGAATTACCTGTTCTTGAGAGCTGAAGCAAAGAATTATAAATGTCATGACAATCTCTCTCTCTGGGTACAATGAAGTGAACTATCCTGAAGTTCTTGCACTGGATGACAAGGGGGCAGCCAGAAGTAGTCAAAGGAAGTTTTTCCACTGCAGCAATGTGATGATGTAGTATCTATGAAACACAAAAACTCACAGAGTAAGCATGCTGAGGAAAAATAAGAACAGCATACTATTTTAATCAGCAGATGCAAGACAACACATTAAGCACTGCTGAATATGGATTTTGACTAATTTTGTCAGCTAATTATAAAAAGAAATACATTTAGAAGCAGAAATCCAAGCATGCCAGTTTTATCAGGATACTAAAATGTATAAAACTTTAGTTATTCTCTCCTGTCATTTTATTCCTTTAAATGCAAAACTGAGATGTAAAACTCCACCATAGTTGTTCAGTTTTCTTTTGACTTTGTTAACCGAAAGGCTTATATCTCATTAGGCAGTATCCAGACAGGATATCTATATTTTGTAAGGATCTACAGAAACATACTTCAGAATTTTCAGACAAAATAAAGGAAGTAAGGGAAAATAATTCAATGTATGAAAGATATGGGAAATCTTGAAGATTGGAAAATTCCAGTATTTAACAGGTACAGATGGAACAGGAGATAAGAAAAACATCTCCTATATTACCCACTGTATTAGATAAACAGGACAGTCTCTCAGCTAAATGTTTACAACCACTTTAACAGCACTGTCACAGCAATGGACATACAAAAGCCCTCCACAGATTTATTAAGATTTAGGTAAATACATAGAAAGTAACAGCTGTTCAACTCTGGGAAGAAAGGCACAGATACATTACCTCAACTGAACAAGACGTTCTTGACAGAATTTCAATTATGCTTCAATTTGCTCACTGAAGCAATCAAATCCTCTTAAACATTGATCAGAATTTGACAGGCATCTGAAAACTATGCTGCCAAATATGCATTTACAAAGAGACTATCTTAGAGACATTGTGATAATTATACCTCGCACTTGCATTATCATCAGAAATGCAGTACTTGGAGCATAGGTCCAATTTCCCCAAAATGAAACTGTTTTATGTGTTGCATAGGGAGATGTAAGCAAGTAATGCTTCTGAACCATGCTCTCTGCAAAAGCTCATTTTGTATGAAAGGATAACAGTTTGGTTTCTACAAAGCTGTACCAAGAACAAATAATAGAAAAATGAATTTTCTTGAAAACACCATGATGCACTTAGTCAGATAACTAGGATACAGGATTAAGGGTAATCAAGGAAAATACATCTACAGGAAAAAAAAATTAACAACAGCCAGGGAGATGATATTTCATCCTGGAGGATGGAAGACTTCAGGCACTAACAGTCAGGTGGCTGGACTCCAGTGGGAGCCACAGCTTGATGTCCATACGTGTACCATCAGGGCACTAAGCATAAAAACTAATGGGAAGTACTGTACTAGCCAGCTTGACTGCACAGCACTGGTACTGGTCAACAAGAAGCTGCAGCCCCACCTGAAATCTCTTATTCCAGAGATGCATACTTGCAAAGAAACAGCTGCTTACTGCTCTAAAAAAGTGCATGGTATCTTCAATATTCCCCAAACCTGAGATCTTAAGATTTTTGCTATCTCATTTAATGTAGACAGAATCTGATTACAAGGTAAGTTAACTTTGAAATTTTAAACTTGATGCTTAATCTATGCATCAGTCTCCCACTCCTGCCTCAGAATTATGGTCCAAGTTAGTTATTTAAAGAAAACCACCACACATGCATTCAGAAATACAAGTGAAAGCTACAGAATAAATTATAGCAGCTTGAGGAAAAGTCAAAATTTCCAACATGACCTGATTTCAACTCCAGCAGTGTCACACAAGAGCACAACCTGTGAATTATTAACTTATTATGATACCATGAAGGAGGAAAGTAGAAAGAACAGCAAAGAACATTTTAGTAAACAAATTCAACCTTAGATCAGGAAGAAGAAATGCATCTGGAGAACCCATGCCTTTGAGCCACAAGCATTCATTATCCTTACCCATGTCTCTCTCTGGCTTGAATCTATGAATAACAGATGAGTTGCTGTAAGGTACAGAGTTCCCGTCAGTGACTTATTGCTCGTGCTGAACCTATCCAATAATTTCACTTGCTCTACCTGTAACAAAAAAGGGGAGGGGGGAATAAAACTTTGTTTTGAATTTCTGCAGAAATTTAGATTCTAACTTAGCAAAGGCTTCGTCAGTTGGTGCAAAAATTTTGAAAATGGTAGGAAACACAACACAGCACACACAAGGCTATTCAGGCCATGCTAGAGTGGTCATAAGCTTTGAGAACAACTAGTTCAAATATCCTGTTTCAATACTAAAGCACTGAGCTTTTTTTTTAGTTTCAGGGTTTTTAACAGTAAGAATTATTAATTACTAAGCTTTTAGGCTGCTTTCCCAAAACACAGCAAACACACACTAACAATTTCCTAGTATCGAGATGCCAGCACTGAATTAACAGCTGATCTCAGCAGCATGCTTTATTGGCTGTCTGCACACTCAAAGCCATAAAGATTATGCTCTCCTGACTTCCATTTTAGCTATGTACTGTCTTCTATAAATTCCCCAACTTCAAAAATCAATATTATTATAACCTTGCCTCACAGTCAAAATACATTCTTAATGAAATGTAAGCACTATCCTAATAATTACAAAAAACTCTTAGAAATTCAAGGACTGTGCTGGCATTTGAAGCAGGTAATTCATGCTTGAGCCTTGCAAGGGCCAACGACTCCTTCTGGTATTCTATCAACATTGTTATCTCAATCCTATGGAAAACATTTCAAAAGAAAAAATATTTCTAAATGGTCTGTATTTTATCTGCTCCTCCTAACTCCAGACTTCACAGTGCTCTATTTGAAACAAGCATTTCACGATTCTTTGTGTGGAAGAACAGGAAAGGAGTGTGGCAAGTGGCTTATCTCCACGCATTCCTCTATTTCTTGGCAGCACTGTCTTATTAATGCCAAGTTAAAGCTCTGTGCTACCATTAAATGCATGGCAGAACTCCAAAAACTTCCACACCAGGAAGACCAGCACCCAAAGGAGGTGACAAGAAGAGCCCACATCTACTGTGCTGATGTTAAGCCATTTTTAACTCCTGTATACAGATGTATTTATCTACTAAAAGCACACACAAAGCAGAAAAAAAAATCATGTACTTCTTATGATCTACAAAGGCTTAATTTTGCTTTTGAAAGTTTAAAAAACATTTAAATGAATACAAAACAGAATGAAGGAAATACAAACATATATTAAAAGTCAGCATTATGGTAATATTCCAGATTTCAGTTTAGAAAGCGAAAAAATTGGAAACAAGATGCATCAGTACACCAAAATACATTATGCTGAAGCCACCAAGTCCTCAGGTATAGAGTAGCATAAGTGAATGCCCCAGAGCCAAAACACAAAATCCATAATGGACAGACCTGCAGCAATAATTGCTCCATAACCTGGCACTGTACCTCCCCAGCAAATTGAGAAGTGCACAGAAACTGCCTCAGCTTTGCTTCAGTAACACAACCCACAAAATCCTGGCATAGGAGGTTTCCTTCTCCCCCATGTAATAAGGCAGCTTTTCTCAAAGCTGTATTTCTACATTAGATGAGGACAGGCATTTGTGCTCCAACTTCCACTTACCTAGATAAAGCCTGCAAGACTTCTGAAAGTGAAGCCACAGATAAACCTTTCTTAAAGACAACTGAGTCAGATTCAGCCTCCAGAGATGACATGCTCATTTAAACTTGACTCAAACCAGCTTAAATGGGTGCTCAGCTTATGCTACACCTTTTTTTTTCTTTTGCTGTTTGATTTGATTTAGCAGTCAAACTAAGCAAAACTTTCCATCTCCAGGAGAAAAAATCCAGCACTATTTTCACTAATACAGATTTGACTTCAAATATGCAAACAGGTTTGACTGAAGAATTTTCAGTCTTTTCTACCACATTTTGCTTAAAAATATCCTTAAGGATGCTATCAAGATTCATTGAAAAACTACATATTCTTTACTTCACCACCACATTTAGTAAACTGAGTTTGATCATTTATTGCTACTTAAACATAAAATTCTCAGAAGTGATTTTTAAGTTGACCTCACTTCCTTATTCAACATAAAATCTGTTGGACAGTTAAATTTCACAAAAAGCTACACTCAATTTCAGGTAGCTGTGGTGATAGTTCTAAAAAAATTTTAACTTAAACATTCCCAGCAAACCGAAATTGGAGGTACAAAATCTATTCCATCACCTTCTCCTGGGGATAACAGCTGCCCTGTACAGCAGTTAATTTATGCAAGACTGCACTGTTACTTCAAGTTTATTTCACTATGACTTAACTAAACTGAAAAACCAGAATGCCATCAGATTAGAAAAAGCAGGGATGTCTCAGAACAGCTGGCCTGAGATCCAACTTGAACCTACACAGAAAGTGAATCTTCAAGACCCACAGTGCAGATTGTACTTTACTTTTCTTGCTTCCTATACCTGTAACGCTCGCCTATAGGCATTTTAATCTATCTGGATATTCCATAAACCAACAGCTTACAAAAAGCTAAGCAAGCGACACAATTGTAACAAAAGAAATATCACACTATTTCTTACCATGACACTGGTTTTTTTGAATGTGTATATTCTGTTTTGGTATGAATTATAAAAATAATAGCTTCAAGTAGTAAGTCTTGTATCTTACAAATTGTGTTCAGAGCTCATTTCTCTCTTCAGTTATATTGCTACATGAAGTCTTTTTTTTCCCCACCAGGGCCCCAAAAACACAATGCTGAAATATAATCACCTGCAGACACAAAGGCAGCAACCTGCAGCCTTTCTAGTCTCAATTTCAGGTCTGAAACTTAAACAGATACTCTCATCAGGACTCGTTGGCTTTAGTCTAGCTTTCATTTTGGAATCAGCTCCTGACTGTAACACTACAATAATAAGTTTCCAAACAAGGACTTTCATGTTTGTAAATAAACATGCTGATAAAGAAACTTTATCTCCAATCTGTCAGCGTGGTGCAAGATAAATATCACTAATGGTAGTTTCATCAGAAACCTTCTTTCTGTTTCACATATACACATGTATATGAAAAATAAAAGCAGCTATACACATTTATATAAAAGTTACGTAAGTTATTACCCAAAAAATTTAAAAGCCTGTTTCTCTATGTAATTATTGGTTGCAAATCCACTACTTGGACACGAACTATGAACACTCCTTTTCTAAACATATCTACTTGAAAGTCAGACTACCAGGTTCAGGAATTAATCACAATTTCCAGGACCCAACAGACAGGGGGAATCTTTTCAGCAACCTCTGCAGTCACGGATGATGAGCAAGGTGAGAAAAGTACTGCTAGAAATTTAATTTTATAGAAGCTGTGACTTAAAAATTCACTTAAAAACTAGTCACAAGAAGAGAGACCTTCCTTTTGCATTTTCATTATACAAAGAAGACTAATACAAAATAAAAAGAAGACTAACACAAATAAAAGTCATAGAAGTCCAAAATGTCAGCTACAGCTTAGCTGACTTTTTTTTTAATAGCCTAACACATCACATATGCACTGACGGCCTGCGTATTTAACAACACACACGGGAGTATTCAAAAACGAGAAAACAAATCGGTTGTTTTTACAAGCGATTTGCCTCCAACACTAGAAAAAGCTGCACAGAACCATATCCAGAGCACACAAAACAACTGCAATCCCGTCCCTGCTCGCTTCTCCTCTTCCCCACTCCACCACGAAACCCCCTACACCAGGATTTTTAGCGTTTTCCCCTTATTACAGACACACGGCCACACCGGAGAAGCACGCTCAGAGCCCTCCACCCGTTCCAACGGCACGGGCCGCTCCAGAGCCCCTCGCGGGGAGGCAACAGCCACAAAACAGCAGGAGGGAGGGAAAACAACAACGCCCTCGCCCGCAGCGGACGCGCCGGGCTGGGCGGGCCCTCCCGGCTCCACAGTTACCCCAGCTCCCCTGTCACCCCTCTCCGGTGCCGCAGCACCAGGAGTACCTTGGTGGTGCGGATGTGCTCCATGGCGCTGCCCGCTCCACTCCGCTCCGCTCCGCTCCAGCTTCTTCTGCTTCACCGCCGCCACAGAGCCGGGCCAGCGGCCGCTCCGGCTGCGCTTCCGGGGCGGGGCAGCGCCGCGCTCCCCGCAGCGCCCCCGCGCGACGGGCGGCGGGATAGACTGAGGGGCGGAATGGCTGGAGGGGCACGTGGGAAAGTGACGGGGGATAAAGAGGTAGCTGGGAGGAACTTGTAAGGGAAAACACGGTTCTTACTCCCGTGTGGAACGCGGTTGGCGCACCCGACCTCCCACACACAGTACAAGCTAAGGGGGACTAATAGGGGGGAGGCAGATCCCGCGGCCAGGCTTAGTCGAAACCCTTGCAGAAGTGGAAATTCAGTGGTGCTTTCCAGTTGATAAGTTGCACAGCAGCTGAAAACCAAGGGAGATAAAGGAAGATGTGCTGCTATTGAATCAGCAACCATGGACTCCTTGGACTGATACATGTTCCCATCACCAGGTTATTTCAGATACCATCCTGAGATACCTGTATGACCACCCCTCACTGACTAAGATGTATGACTAAAGTCACTCAATGTCCACCTAGACATAAAGAAATATTATAAAAGTGAGTTAAGAATGAGGAGAAGTTAGGGAAGACTCTGTCGTAACTTCTGGCACGGTTCGATGGGCTGAACCAGTCTTCTCCCCCATGGGGACGTCTAGGAACCGGATCCGTGGTCCCATGACTGTGAAGGGAATAAGATGAATGTGCCTTTACAAACAGACCATGTGAATCTGCTTGTAGATAGGGCTAGGAACTTATAGACGGGGAAGTAACAGAAGAAAATATTAGTTCTAGAAAATGTTACTAATCAACACAGACTGTTGCTCTACCAAGGCTGCACTATATTCTTGAACCTAGGAAAAAAGAACAAAGACTTAACAGAATTATGAATAGTTTCTTTTTCTTTCTTTATATAACAAATGATGGGCACATATTAAACAGGGGCATAGAGTAGGTGTTTTGGGAAGTCTATACTTTCTGAGTACCTCAGCCAGTGGGAAGAGGGTGGTTGGGAACTTAGGATAAAAAAAGCAGTTGCATCCTCCAGCAATTTTAGAGATCCCATGGGAAATGCCTCACAGCCTCTCCTTTTATTCGAATAAAATTACAGGACTCCTCTGTCTCCTTTATTGACATAAACTTCTGGCACCTTGGATTAATTTTCCTTACAATGGGGTGACAGTAGGTGCGTCAGAAATGAGCCATTCCCTGGTTACCTAGGTCTCTGCTTCAGTCGGTGAGTCTTGCACATGGGAATATTCCTGGAAGACGGCTCTTTCCGTTGTCTGGAGATACTTAGTAGCCTCCACGTGCTTAAGCAGGGCTACTCGGAGCCAGTTGCCCAATACTAAGTCCAGGGAGCTGTTAAAATTATTAGAGACCCCACCACCACTTATTTGGGCAACTATGTAAGTGCTCGGTCACTCTGGCAGTGTTTCCTGCTGTTGCGATGGAACCTCTCACATTTCAGTCCGTGCCATTGTCCAGCCGCCTTGCTGGCGCTGGGACATACACAGGATACGATCCCGGACATCTCTCCCAGCCCCGCTCCCGCGCGTTGCTGTCGCTTTAAGGGCCGCCGGGCCGTCCCGTGGTGCACCGCGGCGGGCGCGCGGAGGGGAGCGTGGTCGGCGTCCGTCCGCGCGCTTGGTGCCGCCGCTCGCTGCGCAGCATGCGGGGTTGAGGGGCCGCGACCCCCTCCCCAACACCGACCCACTCACCCACCGACCCGGCCCTCGCCGCCGGCTCCCGGCCCCGCTTTCCAGCTGTTCCCGCCGCTCCCGCCTCCGCCATGTCTACGGGCTTCTCCTTCGGCGCGGGCACTCTGGGCTCCACGGCGGCCGCCGGGGCAGGAGGAGGAGGAGGAGCAGTCGGGAGCTTTTCCTTCGGAACCGCCACGCCGAGGTAACGCGGCGCCTCCACTCCTCTCGGTTCGGCCGTGCCTGCAGCTCCCCGCGGCCTGAGGCTGCAGCGTGGGCCCGGGCCCAGGCCGAACCAGGGCCCCCGGGGCGGCCCGTGCGTGTGTGAGTGAGCGAGTGACGGCCCCGGGCTCGGGTCTCGGCGCCTCGCCCGCTCTCGAACGGGCCTGGGGCTCCGGCAGTCCCGGCCGCCGGGCCCTTGGTGCGCGGGCGAACCGGCTGCGCCGTGTCTGCCCCGGCCTCCTTTCCCTTGTCGTCTTCTGCGCCTGTAGCAGAGACGTAGAGAGCGACCTGTTTAGTAGCTAATAGTTAAGGGAGTTGCTCTTCTTGTTGTGCTTTGGTTTGGCTTTGGATGCCTCCCTCTACGGTTCACCCTGCACTTTTAACGCAGGATGTGAATCAGATGCGTATCCAGGTTTCTTTAAAAAGTTAGCCCGCGTTTATGTCCGCGGCGTGGAGCACGTTGATGCCAGAGCCCGCATGTTCAGTGTCCAAAAGATGTTCTCTATATGTTTTAGAAATTAGAAGATATGTTTAGAAATTAGGTTCGGTCTAACCCTTTCTAACAAAAATAACCTTGTGTTTGGTATATAGTATCTTGGAGTAGGAGGAGAGCTTTGTGCATGCGATGTACAGCAGACTCTGTACTCCAAGCGTTATGGTTTAGGTTTCTCAGAATAACAGGTAAGTCTTTCTTGTTGGTGAGGTTTTTTTTCTGTTTTCTGTTTGTACACAATTGGACTGGCAGAGCCTGTTTATTCTGACCTGCTTGCTGTTGCACCTCTGTTGAAGATCAAGGCTGTTTTGGGACTTTGTGTCAGAGACTTTCCCAAACGTGATCAGAATTGATCACTGTAGTATAAACTAAATGGGCAGGGGCGGTTACTCAAGGGAGCTTCGCTTAAGGTTATACCTTTGGAAATACCTGTTAGAAACGTCAGGAAGTAGTATTGTGAGGTGGAGAGAACAGAATGTTTGGATCTGCAGGACATCCATTTGGTTCTTGGATTAAGTGGCAATATTGCTTCTTTGGGAGCCCATAGGAGAGGGAATAAGATTTCTGAGCTCGTTGTAGTAATGTAAATGTTGTGGTTGTGACAGATTAATGACTTTCTTGTGTTATTTCTGTTTGTTTTTGGCAGAAGGGATTGTTTGGAGGTTTTGAGTTTTCTTGTGGCAGTGGTTTTTTGGGGTTTTTTTGGTCTTTTGGGTTTTTTTGTTTGCTTGTTTTTTAACTTCTACAGTAAAGCTTATGTAGACTTGATAAAGAATTTTTTGCGCTTTTGCTTCATGCCATTTTAATGTAGATTTCTTGTGATGCAAATGAGCAAGTTAAAATAATATTTGTTAATTCAAAACCATTCTTCTAAACGTACTGAAATAAGAGTAACTCTTTTGTCTTGTTGATCTGCACTTTTAAAAACTGTGTATTGAACTTAAATGTTGTTGTTTGATGCAGTTTTTTTGTGTTCCAGCTAGCTTTTTTATCTCTTAAAAGAAAAGTTTAATAGGTGCTAAGTAACAGTAGTATGGTGCTCTGTATTTTTATTAATTTATTTATTTTTACAAGGAGGACCAGTATTCAGGGCTGTTGGTCAAAGGATGTCATAGAGGAAGGGGCCTTCTTACTGGTTCTTGAGCATCCCTGTGAGATAATTTGCTTGAAAACATGTTCAGGACTGTAAGAAGAAGCTGTTCTTCTGAGCTGGGTCTAAGATGACATTGCCAGGTGTTGGGAGAAAAAGAATTTGATTGCCTGGTCCAAGCATAAATGTTGGGTGACCAAGGATTATATTCTGGTGGCCGAAAGCCTCTGTGACATGCAAGTCTATCTAAATCATGCTTTGCACCAGCAGCCTTTCAGATACTTGCACTCTTTTTTAGTTGGTATTCTCTTATATACGCTTTAGCCAGATGCAGTGCTTCATTCTATTTCTAGAATTAGAGTTCAGACCTGACTTCAGTGACCTGAGCTCCTCTTCCTTCTATCTGTGTTCTTCTGGCCCATGCTTTCTCCTGCTGGTGATAATGCTGCCATTACTTTGTTCCTAAATTTTAGATTCTTTCTACCTTGAAAAGAAGGCCACTTCATTTTATTTCTGTTGTTTTCATTTGGTTTTTTTTGTCCTCCTTTAGTGCCGAATATCACAGTTTGTAGCTTAGCTTTCTTCTATGGGAATGCTGTAACACAGAAAACTTGCACAGAAAAATCATCTACTGGAGAAAAGATGAGACATATAAGCTCTCGACTAGTGAGAGAAGCACCATGTTGTATGTTTAAGTTTTCGAGTAGTTAGCTCATGGTGCTGCAGTTAAGTATGTTGAAATTTTGGAAGTAAAGGCAGCTGAAAGGCTCTGGATCCTGTGCAACAGTTAGTGAGTCTTTGTCCTTCTAAACTTGTTGGCCACTCTGCTTCCTGAATTACTGCCTAAAAAATAACTCACACCTAGTTCTGAAGTTGCTGCCAATGGGGCTTGCCATGATCAGTTTTATTAATAGTTTGAAAAGTTCTAATTCAAGAGCTAATTGTACCTTTTTTTGTAAGGATTTACTTTTGTGTTTGACTTGTTATTTTGGGAGCTGCCCTCATACACAGAGAGGAGAAAAAGGAGAAGTGAGAGAATACTGAACATCTGAAAGATTAAAGTCCTTGATGAAGTCTAAATTGCATTTTGTTTTAGCATTGCTGTTGTACTTAAGCAAAATGTGTTTGTGAAAACTGAACTTTGTTTCTAAAAAGGCTCACAAATGGGACCAGGAAGTTACTACAAATTATTAGTCTGATAAATTATTCATCTGATCTTCCATCAATTAAAAACAAAATTTTTAAAATCATAGACTCATCTGGGTGCTAGTATCTGTAATTTCATTGGCTGGAGATTACCATGATTATTGTATTCTCCTTTGTTCTATGCTAATTGTAAAGCTTGTTCTCTATTTGGCATGAAATCTCTCAAGTGTGTAGTTACCCAAAAGAAATATTAAAGCCTTCATTTTCCTGGTGACCACCAGTCTGATTCTCTCTGTTCTTTCTCTTCCCTTCATCTGTAAAAGTAGATCTGGAAGTTGTTTTTCTGTAGCTTTCTGACAGGTAGACAGTCTGAAAAAATACAGTAGGCATGTGGTTAGAACCTGTGCAAAAGGATAGCATTTTGGTTAGAAAATTAATTCATGCTTCAGTGTGTTTTGATAGTAAGATAAGGTGAAACTGTGCTGTTGATGTGAATGGTTCTGTGTCTCTGCTTATCACTTAACTAGCATTGCTTTCTTTCATTCTTGAAATTTCTAGTCAGAAATAACTAACTGAACTTGTAACCTGCTTTGAAAGGATCTTCATACAGATTTGTTAATTTGTTATCATCTTTGTGCTTCCTGTAGTATTTGTTCTCTCATTTCAGTAGCACAGGGAGAACAGTTAGGCAGAAAAGAATAAGAAGATCTAACAGAGAAAAGTTTAAATTTCCAAGTGGTCTAGTAAGATCTATCAGCTCAGCAGCAGCTGAACAAATACTGGAGCTAGTGTCAGGGAAGCAATGGGAGTTAGAGAGCTGCGGAGGGAAAGGGGGTAATGGGCTCCTTCTTTTTGTTCAGTGGTAGTGAGCTTGGACTCTGTCTTGCCCAGCTGGGTTGTTTGTGATGAATGATGTTTGTGGGAAAGTGAATGATGGCATCGAAAAGAAATTTAAATAAGGGGGGAGTGTTTTCATTTTAAATAGAATTACTGCTAATAGTCTTACTTTGTAATAGCTCAACAGGAGGACTTAATTTTGGAACTCTGGGCTCTTCTACTGCCACAGCAACTACATCAGCTCCTTCGTTGGGCTTTGGGAGCGGACTTTTTGGATCAAAATCAACCACTGGCTTTACACTAGGAAGCACCAGTACAGGTAGAAAAGAATTCTTGTACTGCATGTTTTGGATTCAGCAGTGAAGATACAAATTATATTTTCTCAACAAACTGGGTCATACTAAAATGTTTACTCTTCTACAGTCCTTCTGTAGCTCGGAATATTACTGACACAGTTTTATAAAACCACTTCGTTGAGTAGTTTGAAAGATCATTTGTTGAGAATTAAGTGGTACCAAGTGCAGCAGAAACACAACTGCAATTACCAGAAAACTTCTTGGGCTGTATGTAAATTGTTCTGTAGTTTGAATCCTGGTGTATTTTAGAAATCTTAACTCTTCATCCAGGATGCTCAAAATTGACTTGAGTTATTTTTAGATTTTAAAAGTATTTTAAAACTTTGTGAGATTGTTGGCATATGTAATGCAGTACTTGTAATTCTATAGTAGTAAACATTTCTGAGTTTGTTTTTAGGGGATATTTAATGTAATATGCATGAAGGAATTTAATGTTTTCTTAGGTCTCTAATTCAGCCTATGAATACACAGCTTCTTATAGCAGTAATGGAGCACAAAAGTATAAAGCTTTTCTGACAGGGTGTCAGTTTTTCAGCTGTCAAGAAGACATAAAAATAAATTTTTCTTTGCTGGAATATTGCTAGATAAAATGGTCTTTTCTTCTTGTATGCGTATATAAGTAGATGATGGGGAAAGTTCTAAGGACCAATCTACTAAAAATAAAATCAGCAGTAGACTGAAAGCCTGTATTACTGTGGTTGGCTACATTGGGGTAATTTTATTTCAGTGACTATTTTGATAATCTAATCAGATGGTTATTAAAATATGAAATGGCCTAACAGTGTTCAGAATAGTCTCTTTAAATTACCAGTGGGGCAGAAACCCTAAACCAAGACATGATTTTACAAGGACTTTAGAGTCTATAATCCTTTTCATTATACTGTAAATCTGCTGGTTTGTATGCTGATGTTATGTACTACCATGTGGCTAAAAAAAATACATGATGGAATTACTAGTTTTCATCTTTTTACCTTACTTTATTTGAAATTTCGGATAATATACTGCTGTGTTAACGTCAGCTTCACTGTTAGCTGTTTCTTACAAAGACAAGTTACGTTTTTTGAAGTCACTTATTTCTGCTGCTAGTATTTACCAATACTGTTTTCTATGTTAATGTGTTATTTTTCAGTACACTACAAAAAAAAAACAAACCTTGTATAATAGTTGTCTCATAATGTTGCATTAGTTCAGGATTTTGTTTCATGTTTTTTACTGTCACAGGTTCTCTGTGGCTATCTATTATGTTCTTACCCTGTTTATTTGTTCTCATTCTTAAAGCAGGAACAGCAACAACTATTGCTACAGGACTGACATTAGGTAAGGACCTAATTTGGATTTTAATGTTACACAGACAAAAACCCCAAGAGTTGATCTTTCTTGCAATGTATAGAGCTAGTGATCATATGTGAGCTTTTTCCGCATTACTATTTGCTGTTTGCTTGGCAGCCCAAATGTTAAGGCTTTAAATCAGAATGGAGCCCTGAAGTTCTGGGCAGCGTTACTTGTTAAAGGATTATTCAGTTCTTGTACAACAGTGACAATCAAAAGTTGGACTTTGTATTTATGTTCCCCTAATGAGTTTCATCCTTCAGCAGAGGGAAGGGAGATGTGTTACCAAAGAATTATTCATACAGAATCTCTTGGTCTAGTGAACCTTGTGAGTACATATCTGTTTGGTAATTATCTCTTTAAGAATAAAGAGGGTTGAACTGGGAACAGACTTTGAGAATATTTTTTTGTTTCTCTGATCCATCTGTGGTATTTTGTAGTTATCATTAGAAATACAGGAGTGTGTGGGTTATTGTTGGCTTGGTTTTGATTTTTTTTTTTTTTTTTTAAACAGCAGCTGAGGTCTGAGGAGGAACTGAGTTTGAGTATCACAAATGTTAGAGGTGGAGGTGCTACAAGACACAATGCAGTCAAAGAACTTAGGAAGCCATACTATGAATAAATAGGAAAAAATAGTGTTGAATAAAAAAGCAAATCGAAGGGGCAGAAGGCAGAAGCAGCAGCTAACCCAGAAGAGACTGTGTGATACATAATCATATGTGGAAGTCAATACTATGCAGATGAACATTAATTCTTTTCACTAACTAGATGAATTGATGTCATCTGAAACAGCAGTTACTGAGAATACAAAGTGTGTGTTTGCAGTTGTGGTTTGTGTATGTATGTGCACGTTTCTTTACTTTGGAATAGGGATTCTAGAATGTGAAATGTGTTCTTATCATGAAAACAGCAGGAAGTAGAAGTTGTTTTAATTCAAAAATGTTTAAAAGCAAACTTTGAGGGAGTAACATCTCAACATATTTTTCTTGTTTACAAATTGAAAGGGTATGTGCATTCATTTTGGTGTGCACATCTGATTGAGAATTTGTAGTCTGTATTTTGAGTGGTATTTTTTGTAGCTCCATTTACCAATGTTTGTGTCATCTACTAGATGCTTTTTGGTGGAAGTTTTTTTTTTAAATACAATTTTAAGATTGCTAGTAGATATAATTGCCAGTCCAGAATTAAAGCCCACTGGATCCCTGGGCATTTTGGAGCAAAAATACCTGTGCAATTGATGTAAACCACTGAAATTCATTTGAGAGTTCTGTGGAAATATTTTACTTGATGCAGGTGATCTTTTGTGCTGTGTCACTCATGATGGCTAAATGAGATGCAGAAGAGGTGGTGAATTTAGCTTTCATTCTCAAACAGAATGTTTGAAGAGTGATAACTGGTTTTGGATTTCTTCTAGGCACACCTGCCACCACATCAGCAGCTACCACAGGCTTTAGTTTAGGTTTCAACAAACCTGCGGGTTCAGCCACGCCATTTGCTTTACCTGCTACTTCTACCTCAGCGGGTGGCCTGTCATTATCATCTGCTCTTACATCAACTCCTGCAGCAGGTAGGAAAATGTTTAGGGGTTTGGGGCTATTTTTTGTTTGCTTGTTAATAAGAAAACTTTATTGTATAACAGTTCTACATCTGTTTTTCTATTATTTATGTAATCTTGTGGTACGTTAATAAAGGGGTTCATTGGACTTCCTGAGTTCTAAATTTGGGTACCCTAATACAGATAGAACCTAGTGATACAGACAGCATATAATCAAAGTCATTGGAAGTGTAGCAAGAGCTGATTTGTCATGTAAAATTATTTTTCTTATTACTAACCTCACTGAAGATTGAAAGCTTCCTTCTTGTGTATCTGCAAAGTTTGGAAAATGTCTGCCTATTGTGAATGGCCTGAAATGGTTAACTAGCAGTGGAAATAATGTTTTTAAAGGTTAACATTTTTAAACATTTTAAATTACTTCTCATATTGTCATACACCTGCCGTCTTATTCAACTCAGCGGAACTGGACCATGCATGATGGTAATTGAGACTTTTATTTTTCTTAACTTTCAAAGTCTGCAT
This sequence comes from Irena cyanogastra, assembly GCA_013397155.1. Classification (NCBI taxonomy): domain Eukaryota; kingdom Metazoa; phylum Chordata; class Aves; order Passeriformes; family Irenidae; genus Irena; species Irena cyanogastra. The sequence continues at coordinate 1,713,121 of VWZV01007578.1, forward strand.
TTGAGCTCAGCTCTGTGTGCCCTCTGTTCATTGTCCCTTTATGCCTGTGGTCTTTCTCTACTCAGTTCTTCCCTTTATTACTAAAAGTTGGGATGCTTAATTCCAGAAGGCAGCTCAAACCCCCATGGAAATGTTATTGTATCATGTGTCTTTTGTAAATATTTTAATGTTAAAACATGGAAATTTAGCATTTTAATAGAAAATTCGTGTCACTTACTAGTTCAGTTATGCTGTAAAGTAATTTCTGTGCTAGGTTCCAGAATCTGTAGTGTTCTGGGCGACTGCCAAAATTTTTGTATAGCTGCAGGTTAATATGGACTAATTAGGGTGATGAGGTTGCAAAGCAAAATAACATGTAATTCAAAAGGCTTTGTGTGAAAACTCTGCAGGAAATAAAAACACTTATTATCCAATTATGATAAAGATGCTGTTCAGACCTTTCAGTTATTTCAGATTATCTATGGATGTATTTTAAGACAGTGTCTGCATGATTCTGGTTTCCTTTCTCTGCAGGAACTACTGGCTTTGCATTAAATTTGGGTGGCACAACTGCTCCGACTACAACTGCTTCCACAGGCCTTTCCTTAGGAGGAGCCTTAGCAGGCTTAGGAGGTTCACTCTTCCAGAATACAAGCACAGCAGCAACAGGTGAAAGTTATTCTTTTTTTCCTCCTGTCTGGAAACAATGACATTTAATGTGTGATTGTACAATGTAAGTTTTAGTTTATACAAATTTTTAACACTGTGGAAGTGTAGTTTTTAACAGTGTTACAGTTAAGAACAGTGTTGCTATCCATGGACAATAAAAATGAAACTAATTGGCTCCTTTCTTATGCTTAAATTAATTTTTACTTAACACTTTTAAAAAAATGAAAATACAAGGAAATCTTTGTCATTCTCATATTGGCTCAAAGAAGTTGATCATATATGGGGAGAGGGCAATGATACATGACTATCTATGGAGAAATGGAAAGCTCTTTATTTTTGGTGAGTTTTGATCTGAATAAAATATTTCACTGTCAGTGTTGTCCTCAGTGTCAGGTCACTGTCATTTCACAGCTTCCTTTTTCAGCTCTAGAGGAAGAATCTGTGCTGTGTTGTAGTCTTGATAATACTGCAAAAGGCAAAATTGCTGTTTGGATTTCTTGTAGGACTTGGGCAGAATGCTTTGGGTTTGTCTCTGGGGACAACTGTGGCTCCTTCAACTACTGCCAGTGAAGGTCTTGGTGGCATTGATTTTAGTAGTTCTTCAGACAAGAAGAGTAAGTTTGTTTTAAAACATTTTTTTTTAAATTGAGAGAATTATCAGAACACAGCGGAAAAGACTGTTTTATTGGGTGAGGAGTGAGGGATTAAAATTGACAACTTTAACTTCCCTCTTTTTAAGGCATTTCAGTTGATTTCATCCTTAAATATTGTGCTTGTACAGAAGAACAAGATTGTGTTTACAAATGCACTGTAATACTAATGAATTAATTAATTTTAAAAATAAATATAAGCTTGAAAACCAGGATCTAAATCCCTAAGCTTATTGGGAGTGAAGACTCAGAGCTGCTTGCAGATATGCCATCACAGGTTTCTGCTCTATGTTGCATTATCACTAGAGGGGGGAGCAGAGCTGTGTTTAAGTAGCGTGTTACAAGTATGAAGAGCACTGATTTGAAACTACTGTTGTGCAGGTGTAACAGAACTTAAACTTGTTTTTCTTTTGGAAGCCTGCACAACTGAAGTGTCCTAATTTTAGATGTTACTCTTAAAACTGTTTCTGGTGTTGTGTAGTTATATATGATATATTCTGTCAGGTCGTTAAAACCAGTTATAAAAACTTTACTTCGTATTCTAAGGGAATATTGAGCATTGACATATGGATGCTTGTTTATTTGCCTTGCTTTTACTGGGAAATCTGTTAATTTCTTTATTTCATTCAGGACTGCAATTTTGAATTAGGTATGCCAATAGCTAAAAGAGAAAAAAATATATAAGCTCCATGAAACCACTTTTAGAGAGTAGCATAATTTGTGGAGAGTTCTTACTTGTAAAGAAGAGGACATACTGACTGTCAAAACTGGAGCGCACTGCATGATGTTGATTGGTTTTGGAATTTATTAGTGAAACTTTGGGTAATGAAAAGGCTCTGACACTTAGTGGGTTTCCATTACTACAATACTAGGTTATCACAACACTTCCATAACATACAAGTGTCATAAAATAAGAGAACCACAGAGTCAAAATCGACTTTGGTAGTAGTGTTGTTTAATTCACCTCTTAGGATGGAAACTTTTAAGTGAGTAACCTCAATTCCTCTGTATGTTGTATAGTGGAACTGGGTGAGTTGGACTACTGCTGTCAGGATGAGCAGAGATCACTTAGCTAAGCAGTGGGAAATGTCAAAGGAGACTGTTTTTTTAGATTTTAATTCAGAAGTGTTTACCTTAATGGCTAGTGCTGGCTTAAGCAGCCCTCGTAAGTATCCCTACCTGTGTGCTGCTACTTACTTCTGTCAGTTCGGTTGTTTGTATTACTATATGAGGAACCGCATTAAGGTTTGAGACTGGTGGCTCCGTGGTTTTGAGGGTTTTATTTCCCTTTTCCTCATGAAGAAAAGGAAGGAGGTGTTATGGCTATGGAAGAAAAGTGCCCTAGGAATCCCAGGAGAGATAGGGACTAGCTTGTGTTCTCTCTTCTGGAACTGGTAATAAAAGTTTTTGCTTCTGACCATCTAGTATTTCTTTAAAGTATGACTGTAGGGAATAAAAACCTGTTCTAATACATATTTTCTTCTTGTATTGCTAAGAGAATGTTAAAAAATGTAAAATCTGAAGTACTCACTTGCCTAGACAGTAGCAAAATCTGATGTCAAATTTGTATCTCGTAAATATTGTTGTGAAGTACAGCAACAACTTCAAGAAAAAGAAATGTCTGGAGTGCAAAAGCAAAGTGTGTGTAGCTTTCTGCCTATTTTTTAGATTATCAGCAGACAAAGTCCTAAATGCTGGTGTTTGTCTCTCATGCTTTTTTCCCCCCTAATTTTGTTTAGATTTTTTTTCCTGTTAGTAGAAGGCATAGGGAATGGTTGTGAGTGCAGTCTGTCTAACGTACTGGGTGACAGTCTGCCAACAGTTTAAATAGATGTTGCTTCTAAATGTAGTAGCTTCTGCTGGCAGGAGCACTGACTTGTGCAGCTTCAAATGTCTGTGATACTAGCATTAGCTGTGTAGCTGCTTTCTGCCTTCGTGGCACTGACAGGATGTGAATTAGATTCAGCTGAAGAAGATGAAGCCTTTTTCTTGGGCTGAGTGAGTGCTCTTCTTAGCAGACTGCTGTGGGATGGAATGCAATTCCTGCCACAGCCATAACTAGAATAGTTGTCCCCTGTGTTACACACGATGCTGTTTTCAGCTCTGTTTTGTCACTCAGAGGCATTTGGCACCTTGATCCACAGATGTGCAGTTTAGAGTGTGTAGGTGGCAGGTAGGCAGTAATATTTACAGTTCTGTAAAATCTCACTAATTTCTGGACTTAATGCAATAGCAGAATTCTTTGAGGAAGCTTAGTGGGCAAATGTTCATTGCCTTCATATCTGAGAGGAGACTGCCATTGCTGAATTTAAACACTTGAATGTTTTGTGGGTACAGGTCGAAGTGAGTTGAGGTTGCATAAGCAGAAAGAGATTTCTTATGGAACTGTAGTTGTTCATGCATTTGTAATGACTTGTATAGTGACATAAGAGGTTGTTACTCCAAGCGCCAAGAAGTTAGCACTTCAACTGTTGAGCCATTGTTCCTGAAAATATAGTTATCTCTGAAGGGGCTGTAAATTAAAAGCCAATTTCTCTTGTGGCTAGCCTAGTCTGTTCTGCTTATCATGAGAAATCAAGCAAATTGTAGTCATTAGTTCTGCCTTAAAATCTCACTAAGATTTGTTTTGTTTCTTCTTCAAAGCTTTATTTATGACCTACAGTTTTTATCTTCTAGGTGACAAAATGGGAACAAGACCAGAGTAAGTGTCAGATTTTCTTTGCATTCCATGCTGTAATAGAAAACGGCTAAATAAATATTTTAGCTTTTCTGCTGATTTGATATTGAAAAAAGATTTGCCTAACCAACATTTGCAATATAGGTAATTTAGTAATGTTTGATCATGATTTTAAGCACTGCAATTATTTTTTTAAATGCAATACCTACAGCTTATCTGGCATCTACTGTAGACTGATCATCTGGTCTGAAAAGTCATTTCTGCAAACTTGTACAGTGCTTAAACCACAGGCTTGAACCCTAGCATAGGATCTGTGTGTATTAATCCAAATCACTCCTAGTTGCAATATTCATGCAATGGGTACAAAACTGTATAATTGCTCACCTGAATGCTTTAGTGATATTTACTAGCCATGCAAAAATGTTTGGCAGTATTGAAAGACCACCTAAAGATTCATTGTCTCTTGTAGAGATAGCAAAGCACTGAAGGATGAAAATCTACCTCCAGTAATATGTCAAGATGTAGAAAATCTACAGTGAGTAATGGTTTTTATTTCTGATAGTTGTTTAGCTAAAGTATTGTATATTGTCGATGCTCTGTGATAAGAACATGTTCCTGCAGGCTGCACGAAGGATCAGTTATTAGCCCAAGGCCTCTCAAGAGATCAGCTTTGGGAACAGAATGGATGGATAGTTCTAGTAGCTGGAGTCTTAGTATGGTTTTTTTTCAGTCTCACTTTTTCATGCATTTATGCAAATAGGTCTGCCCAACAATATGCTCTTACCTATCTCTCTTGGAGTATTAAGCCTGTTACATGGGCATAGTGAGTATTGAACCTTATGTTCATATTGCATGTGCATCATGGATCTTCTGTGGAATAAAGAATTATAAAAGTCTTCCCTTGGGCAGGAAGGAAATGGTAGACTGGGCTGCATGCATTGTGTTTGTGAGTTCAAAGTGGTAATTGCTTTCACACAGATGCTTATGTATTACTGTATATATAAAACATTCTATATATCTTAGTTTGTCAGGAGTCACCATAACCTTTTTAAACACTTGCTATTTAAAGTTGAGGAGTTTGGGGAAGGGGGATTGTTTTTGTTTTGGTTTGGTTATTTACAGTATTAGCATGCTAGGAGTTAAGATAGTGCTATGCCATACAGTAATTTTACTATTCAGTACTTGGTTTTGGAAAAATAAATTTAATAGTTATTTAAATAACGTGACCAAGAGGTAAAGACTTGGGTACTTCAGGTTCATTATATTATGTTTCTTTCCTCCCCACCCTCATTTTTTTACCTTCCCCAGGAAATTTGTGAAAGAACAAAAACAAGTTCAGGAAGAAATTAGTAGAATGTCCTCTAAAGCGATGCTTAAAGTACAAGAAGACATTAAAGCTTTGAAACAGCTTCTCTCTGTAGTTGCCAGTGGATTACAGAGAAACATTCTTAATATTGACAAGCTGAAAGTTGAAACTGCACAGGTATAATTGAATATAACCTTTGTTATGTAGAATTTGTATGCTGATGATTTCATATAGGATAGCTAGCCTTTTTTATCAGTCAAGTTAACATGTGTCCCAACTAAACAGTTGTAAACAGAATGAAAAATTGAATCACTTCTGATCTCTTTGAAGTTACTGAGGGAAACTGAAATCTATGCTGTCAGTATATTCAAATAAGTAAAACATCAGTAAAATGAATTCTATTCAGGAAAGCATACCTATGTAGCAAAGGCAATAGATAGGACCGTGTGTCTGCATTAGTTCAGTTTCAGTAATATATTCAGCTGCTAGTGAAGACACATTTGTAACAACATAATGGACTGTGGAGCAGCAAAAATACAAAGACATGTTATTCTGATGACTTTGGAGGAAAAAACATCAAATCACCCCATAATGTTTCAGGGACCAAAATTTCTTGATTAGCACTAGTATTCATTTAGGGAACTTCAGTCACATCTCTGTCCACCAGTTTGTGTCTGAACTGTGCAGAGAGTTTGAGCTCAAATTTTGATGCAGATGCTTTTCAAGTTCTGTACCACCTTTTATTTCATCTAGCATGTCAAGGCTGCTTGCTATATAAATAAGTGATAATTTATTCTCAATTCAAAAGTTAGATGTTATTCTTTATTTTACTCCGTAGTTTATACATTTTCAGCAGTTTTCTGTGAAAACAAAAGCTTGTTAATGATATTTTTATATTTCTGTACATGATGCAGTTGAGTATAATCACAGAACCAGGCACAGAGAAGTTCTTAACAGTGTATTTATTAGCAAGAATTAAGCAGAAGTGTATGCTGTAATTATTATGTATAATGTGATGATTTCCATAGAGAGGTATTTTTCTAAAGTAATTTACATTTTTTTAGAAAATCAAAATAATCTTTTTTTTCCTCTTTTTTTCTCTTTTAGGTGTGTTACTTCCTTGTACTTGACTATTGCTTTTTTCCCCTCAATAATTATAATATTTCTGAAGTATGATAGAAAAATTGTCTCTGACAGTTTAGTGCAGTATTTTCTCAACTTCTTAGCACTTAATGTGCTTTCAGTATGTGCTGTCTTTTGTTCCATTCCCCAAACTTCTGTTGGTATTTGCAGTTCTCGCAATTTTCTGATAGTCAGTTGTTTGGAGAAATTCTGACCAAATTTTATCACAGTGTTAAATACATGAGGAAAGTATTTTATGTGAGTGAAGAGTAGAGCCCTAGCACTTTTATTTTTCAACACTTTGTGCAGAACCTTATATTTTATTAATTTTCTCTTGTTTATTTAGGAGCTAAAGAATGCAGAAATAGCATTGCGAACACAGAAAACTCCTCCTGGTCTTCAGCATGAAAATACAGCCCCAGCAGAGTAAGTTACTGTTATTCATAGAAAATATCAATAATACAATTTGGAGAAGAGAAAAATTGAGGCAACCTTATGGCAGCCTTTCAGTACTTAACAGGGGCTTGTACAAAGGGCAGGGACAGAGTTTTTAGTAGAGCCTATTAGGATGGGAGTGATGATTTTAAACTGAAGAGGGCAGATTCAAGGAAGAAATTTTTGCGACGAGTGTGGTAAAAGTGGAAGAAGTTGACCAGTGATGTGTTGGATGCCCCATCCCTGTAAACATGCAAGGTCGGGATGTCCCTGCTTATGGCAGGGGATTGGAAAGGGACCTCTGAAAGTCATTAAGTCCAACCCAACTGTTTAAAGATTCTATTGACTTCATAATATGATTTTTTCCCTGCTTCTTGTAACATTTATATGGAGTGCTTTGTAGAATGGGTGTTTTATTTCTTCACTTAAATGAACTTTGTCTTTGACATGAAAAATAGTCTTCACTCTTGTTCCAGTTGTAGAGTGATGTCAAGAATGTCATACAACCTAACTGTGCAATTAATTGAATGAAAATTGGGAGCTCATAGAGATCAGGTAAAAAAATTCTGACAAATTAATAAAGTTTAATCATACAATTTCACTGTATTGCTCATCTAGCTACTTCAGAATCTTGGTTGAACAGTTTGAAGTACAGCTGCAGCAGTACAGGCAACAAATTGAAGAGCTAGAAAATCATCTTGCTACTCAAGCAAATAATTCACACATAACTCCACAAGGTAAATGTTTCAGTTTTAATCTTTTGTACATGAAGAATTTAGCAAACTTATAATGAAAACTTAGTAATTAATCTTTCTCCTGTTTTGTTATTGTTGGGTTTTCTCATTTAATGTACTGAACAAATTAGTGTTCGGATGAATTCTGTAGTTGTTCAATGTAAAGATTTGGAATTAAAAGTTCCATTCATAAGGATTCTTGAGTTATTTAGCATGGATCCATTTCCTGAGTTGCGATTTTTAGGTCTGGTTTGTTTTTGCATCTGCATCTCCCTCCCTTCAGCATATAGCTGGTATCTGGCGCTTTCTGTCTTGCACTGGGCCTTCTGGCTAGACAAATATGGGTGCCTGCTCTGTCAGCACCTGATCAAAATGAGAACTTCTCCTTAATTTGGAGCCTGTTGGTATTGCCTTCAGCTCTGACCAACTGAGAACATTTTGTCTTGTTTGCTGCCACATCATTCAGTCTTGAAAAATCTCTCTGGTCAAAGAATGCTGACCTCTGGACAGTAGTCTTCTAGTTGGTTACCATTCCTGTGGTCATAGTCAGTTTTATCTTTTGGGCCATTGTAGGTATGGGTCCTGCAATAAGCAGTGATTTAAAGTGCTTGTCTTTTTGTGCTAAGTGGTACTTGAACATCTTGCCATCACAGGATGGTGCACAGGCTTCTGGATTTCATATGTCAAAAAGCAAGAGGACTGTCTAGATTGAGGTTCCGTAGTGAAAGATCTGCTGAATCTTGAGGGTCTTCCATCTTTGTATGACCTTCTTGTCCATCAAGTATATGAGAAGGATGGCTTCACAGATTTTGCTAAGGTTTTCAGCAGTTTCTGCTAGTATTGAAAGGTTCCTTGCTCGTGTAGGCAAGGTTCAATTTGTTGTGCCAGTTTGAGCATACTGTCAGCAATGTCTGGTGATCTAGTCAACACTCTATTGCATATGTGGCATTTACTATACAGAATAAACTTCCTTTGCCGTGCAGTTTTCCATGACTCTGAATGTCCTGAAAATTTTGAAATATCTAGCAGTCAGTATCAATAAATTGTCTCCAGACTAGTTGGAAACTTGCGACCAGTCTTCCTAGATACTGGTGCCTCCACAACCCTGTGGGCTGGCATGAATGGATTCTACAGCTTTCCTGTTTTTCGAGGGTGAAATTCCCCTATGGAGAGGCAAATATTTTCAGTTTGAGAATCATTGCTAGATCTATGCATCTTCAAGAACTTGATAGCTACTATATGCGCTTCAGTGTACATATATCTATATATATTTGCATTCAGGCTATATGCATTGTACAGAGGGAATATAGAAGCTGATCTTTTCACAGTGAAAGAACCACTTGAGCACTTTTCTGTCTTCCACTTTGGTACATTGTTTCAGTGCTTCTGTGAGAGCAGCATTTTTTTATGAGCAGATACCTCATTCTGCCAAAACTTTTGAGATTTTCCCTTTGGTACTAAGGTTTTGCCTTAGTGTTGGGTCAATGCCCTGAAAATACTTTTATAGTTGTGAGGGAAATAGAATATCTTAAATAAAAGGCAAGAAGCTCCCTGTTGTGTTTCTCTGATTATGATATCCTTGTGGCTAGAGCCAGATTAAGAGATCCTGTGATACTTATTAATTATGTCTTTAAAATGTAAATAAAGCTTCCGTTCTACTGGTATTTCTGACAAAATCAACTGAACGCTTAACTATGTTTTAAGTCAGAAAGAGTGGAAAATCTTTACAAATGCAAGCAGATCTGATTTAACTGTATCTAGGTAAAAGCCAGTGAGGTAAAAAATGGTCCTATGTAATTAGGTAAAATTTGTTTAAATATTACTTTTTGGCTTTGCTAAATAATGGACTCATAGGAAGCTCTTTACCATGTATATAAAAATAAATAAAATGTTTTCAGTACCTTTCAAAATAAAGTTTGAAGCCCTGTCAAAAAGTAGTCCTTGGATGATTTGTGGCACCCAATTGCTGGGTCAAATCTTGTATTTCATGCAATTGTTTTTGTGATTTGTGTGCTGTATGGGTTTTAGGTGAGCTTCTTACTTTGGCATAAGCACTAAATCTTTTCTTCTGATAATGAGATTGTTACTTACCAGTATTTTATATGCATCTTACAGATTTGTCTATGGCTATGCAGAAAATCTATCAAACATTTGTAGCTTTAGCTGCACAACTTCAGTCAATACATGAAAATGTAAAGGTATGTTTTGATGTGTTCCTGTGTATTTCCTGTATGACTGTAAAGAATCATCTTCAGGTGGTTTTGGTTTGGGTTTTTTTGGTTGGTTGGTTGTTTTTGTTTTTTTTTTTTTTTTGGTTTTGGCTCTTTTTTGTCTTTCTGTTAAATTGACAGCTTTTAAAACTTTTCAAACTGTCCTGCAGAAGTGCTTTGATTAAAAAAGTAGCTTTTGTTCAACTGAAGTTGCATGTAAAGTATTTACTAATAGGGATGACAGCTGAGCACACTCATTTGAGTTACAAAATATTTTTCATCTAATTCCTTTCCTTCTAATTGTTGATCAGTTTTTAAAATGTCTGTTTTCAAGCTCATGCTTGTGTATTTTGATTTTTGCCCAATGATCTCAAGCAAAGATGATCTAAATCTGCTCTTGCTGAAATAGGTAACGAGAAAAAAAATTAGTTTCCATATGTAAGATTTTTCAGCATATCAAAGAATGTTGGTTAAAGTTGTGTTCTGTTAGTTTATTGTTTTTAAATCTGGCTTTCATGATAAGTAGTATTTGTAGAAAGAAAAAGAAGAGGCTTATGTATCAAAGCTTAGGTATTAAAGGTCCTAATTAGGCCTGTTTTTTCCATCACAGACTATGGCTCATTCCATTTCCATTTCCCTATTTACAATTCTGGATATGTTGACAAAATGTCACTGTCCTCCAATCCATGATTTTTCTTGAAAATACCAGAATCCTTCTTGGATACAAAACCAAACCAAAACAAATCATCTTGAAGAAGAGTACAGTGTATGAAATTGTTTCTGCTAAGTGACTTCCTTAATGGAAATAGCTCTGTTAAATCTTCTGCTGGTTTCCTTCTCTCATCTTCTTCTGCACAGTGTTGCTAGTTCTCTAAATATCTGAAACTTTTTACTTTTTTTTTTCTGAATAAAGTTCCGGAATACTGAGGATCTTGTATGATCTTGATTCATTGCATTGCTTCTGTTTAGCATAGATACTCACTGGTTTACAAATACCTGCCATCAGATATATGTGCTGCTCTTAGTTAATTCAGTTTTGCTGCGAGGTATAGAATGCATCAGCTCCTCCATATTTTCAGCAGAATTGCCCAAAAGGTTTCTCAAATGTTTTCAGGCCTCCTGGCTTCTGAGATCTGAGGGTAGCCTAAATTTGTGCAGTGGTCTTTGTGATGATATATTTTTATTATTCTTAAGGATGAACAGCTGGATTAGTGTGGAGATATAAGCCATAGCATCTTCAGTACCTTGTCAGTGTGACTGAACAGGAAAGACCTTCCTTCAGTTTAGAGTAGAATTCTATTGCCTGAAATTAAGGGGGTGGTTTGAAGATTTTTTTTCTGGGAAATTTTTTTGTGATTTAATCTAGTAGGTAATATGGATGCTGATATTTTGGAAGGTGTTTTATAAATAAAGCTTCAAAAAACAAATATGTGTACAGCTCAAATGAATTTGTCATTATAATGATCAGTTTTACTTTATCATCTACAAGATGCTAGAAGAGGAGAGCAGTTTTGAAACTGGTCTCTGCCTAACCTGATGGTTGTGGTATGGTTTGTGGACGGCAGAACTGTGATCACTGTTCATTTCTTTGCCTGATGAGAGGTAAAAGTGTGCTTGGGCACAATTCGAGTGGGTAATGTTATTAAATCATTCAGCATAGCATAGCCTTAAGAACTGCTTTATGATTTCTAATGGCTTTTGTCAACTCTTAGGGCAATCAGTATGCCATTGCATTAAATCCCATCAGAATTCTACAAATGTCTTTTCTCTCCAAAGACAACACTTCTGATGTGATAATTAGGGCATTCTTTGTGTGATTCCTTCTGTCGCTGGTAGGTCTGGAATTAGAGTTGTTCAAATCCTGAGTCAGAATTTTTGGACTGCAAACTCCTCTTTGAGGAAATAAGCATATGCTTAGCCAGGAGCACAGGACCTTAGTATGCCTTCCATAAACTGGAAACTGTTGTCCTTTAATAAATCTATTTAATTTAAAGACTTCCTATTACAAGATGGAAATAATTATCAGTTATCTCATTAAAGCTTTTTATTCATTTTTTATTATACAAGATATCCATAGTTTCCTCATCTGTGACAGACGGAAATTGCTTATGATGAACAAGCCAAGCTGGGCTATTGCCACAGAAGGTGGTGGAGTTTTGAGGGGGGAAGAGGGCAGAGGCAAGGGAAGGTGTGGCATCATGACACATGAGATTTGGGCTACTTGTTACCCTAAGGCAGAATGATCTGTTGCGTTTGGACTATGTTACATTGCTAATGAAATGCATCAGAAACAAGAATGAATTCTAAAATTTTGGTAGCTTCTTCAGATTTGTGGTAAGAAGAGATGCAAGAGTGAAAGGAAGGAAGGAAACACAGGTGAAGGTGATAGGGGAGCAAAAGCAGACTCCATGGTGAAAAGGTAGCACTGAGGAAAAGTGTGTTATTTTATAGACTAGTAGTGTGGCTTTATTTTTCCTCTTGAATCAGCTAAGTACAGTGATACAAATGGAATTGCTCCAACATTGAAAGACTGAAGCTGACATACTGAATGGTACCAGTTATCCTCAACAGCTTTGCAGATTTAAGTATGGAACCTGTTCCAACTGTAGCTGTTGCAAACTAGTTCTTTCTATCTCATAGCCTGACAAGGTTTTTTGGGTTTTGGAGGGAGCTTCTCATTTGTTTTGTTGGTGGTGTTTGTTGGTTTGGTTTTTTGTGAGTTTTTCTTTGTCCTTTTAGGAAATGTTATTTATAACTCAGTGTCTCTTTCCTTATTAAGTTAAAGGTTGATGTCTGATACGTGGAACTAAAATAGCTTCCTCCCATCCCCTTCAGATGCTCAAAGACCAATACCTTGGCTACAGGAAAAGCTTTCTGGGAGATGCCATGGATGTGTTTGAGGCAAGACGAACAGAAGCTAAGAAGTGGCAAAGTGCACCACGCGTTACCACTGGACCGACCCCTTTCAGCAACATACCAAATGCAGCAGCTGTTGCAATGGCTGCAACACTTACTCAGCAGCAACAGCCTGCTACAGGTCTGAGTGCATTCAAGTTATAGATTATTAGTGTTACAACAATAGTAAATTTGTGTAACATTTTCTATGAGGTCTTCCTTTGTGTTAGACTAAAAATCTAAACGTTGTGATGAGCGAAGTTACTGATACATAGCCAATAGAAAAATGCAGGGTAGACTTAGCAATAATTATACAACAGATACTTAATCTTGTGGATTTACTTGTATTAGTGATACTTACTGTGTTGTTCTAACTTACCCCTTGGAATGTGAGTCTTCAATCTTAAGTAACATCTCTGAATACACATAGTGTAGCCTCTTTCCAGAAATTGTGTCATTAAAGTAAATTATTTTAAATTGGAGGAGAGAGAATATCTAAATGCATACTATCTTTTCTTTATGTAAAATTAAATAATGCATTTTTATATAGCACTTTGGAACTGTAAAATGAAAAATGCTGTAGAACAGAAAGGATACTGAAGTAAATCTCTGTAGAATAGGAAGTCGAATGCCTGGCTTATTTTGTAGTCAACTCTTCTGTGAGTATGATGTTGGAGCATTTTGCTGGCCACTCTACTTTTGTGAATAATTAATAGAGAAAGTGGAGTGGGTCACTGGTTCTGCCTGTGCATGTGAGTAAGAGGAAGACCAAAACAGAGGAAATGCATGACCCACTGCAAATAAATGGATACATATGGCAAAGGAAATCATTTAAGGCACCTTAATTGATGTTGTTATATTAACCAACCCTCTCTGAGAGGTTTTCAGAATGCAGACAACTGAATTTAAATGTCATCAGGGAGCAGAAATAAGGATAATTCCATTAAATTTTACTTGAACAGGGATATGTATCTATGTCAGCAAATCATGAAAAGTATTGGTAGCTTCATTCTACCTTTAATTTTCTAAAATGTTACTCACATAGGTGTACTGAAAGCGATAGTGCTTTCTCTGGTCTTGTAACAGTGGTGATATTTTGAATTATGCTAACTAGAGACGTATGCAGCAACCATGTTAAGTTTGACACATTATTAGACTGTCCTTGCCTTTTCATAAGAGAAATACAATATGCTTCCAACCCTCACCCTTCTAAACAGCAGGGAGATGGGTTTAAATTATAAGTATGCCAACCTACTTTAAACAGAACAGAACCCAAAATCTTTGTGAAATACTACTTTTCAGAATTTCAGTCATAGACCACAGTCTTTCTGTTGGTGCTATGTTAATCCACCAAAATTTTGTTGAAGTGGCATCTTCAAAAGAGTTTGATTTTAAACAGAAAACATGAGTTAATGTAGTGTTACACTTCAGAGGTTTTAATACAGATAGTAGTATTGTTGTACACTCTGGCAATATTAGGCTTGTGCAGCCTAATATTGCCAGAGTAATTTACTCTTCATCTTTTTCCTTGTCTTACATTTGGTTTTTTTTAAGACTCTCCATGGTCATTACAGGATTAATTGTTTATGAAAGTCATATGCTTGGGATGTCACATTTAAAATCATTCCTGCATTTTTATTAATTGAAGTGAGGGATTTTAAGTTCCCATACTTCCTGGTCCAGATTCAAGGGAACTGGTAATAACTTCAGTAAATTTATGCCACTTACGGCATGACTTTGTGAATATTCTCTTAGTAATAGGAATGAAGAGAGGAGGGAAAAAAAAAACAAATGGCAGAATTGGTCTGTACCAGCATAACTGAGGTAATGTGACTCTGTACCTTGAGATACTTTGTAACATTTTGTAGTGAAAGGAGCAAATGGGAGTGTGTGACTGTTGGTTTGCAGGTTGTCTCTTTTTTTGTGGTTTTGACAGAGTATTTCAAAACCCTAAATTGCGCCCACTATAAGCATGATGCAGATAGAACAAAGCCATTAACTCATATCAAACATGCCAACAGAAGTAGACAACAATATTTTTACTACTTACTCAGCTGGAATACTTCTACCCTCTGTGCAACTCACTGGAGGACCTGAAGAAATAGAAATAGATTGCTGTTCTGAGTGGCACTTTAAGAATACTTGAAACTCTTTCGGGTTTGATGAAAGAAAAAGGTACTTGGAGTTTTCTCTCTATATCAAAAGTAGAAGTAGTCAGGCTTAAACTATATCGAAGATATCTTGAAGTCCTAAAAGCTTGTTAGATGGGAACATTTCATAGCTTTCCTAAATGACTGATTTCAGTGCTTGACTTTTTCCTAGTTTCAGATTAGGGTTGCCACTTTTTGTTTTGGAGAAGAAGAATCTGTTCTTTCAGTTTTGCAGGAATCTTTAAGGACTGCCTCCTCTTCATTTCCTTTTCATTGTTTGAGTTTTCAGATGGCCATTTGCTGTAGTATTGCAAATGCTGCATGTTTTAGTTTTGTATTACGTTGTTATGAATTGGATATACTATCTGCTAGAAATTAAAATCGCACATATTTCTTTGCAAGATCTGGATCTTGAAGGATGGGATAGATGAGGGATGGGAAAATGTTCTGAGAGAAGAAAGGCTGTGAAAAGAAGGTGTATGTAAAGGAAGGGGTAAGGGATGTCTGTGTAATACCTGATCTGCTGTTGCTGTTCTTGAAAATGGCAATTAAACAAGAAAATTAATCTGGCCTTTATAAAGTTTTTGATGAAAAATGTAATACATAATACTACAGTATTGAGGGATCAGGATGCTTAGTTTCTTTTTAAAAATATTTATTGTTTACATGGTTAAGTATTTAGTAAGATTATCTTAGAGTTTGTTACTGTTCTTTCTCTGAAAAAGATAAATAATAATTTATTTTACATTTATTTTCAGAAGTCAAAAGTTTAGTAACTACATCTAAGCTGTGGGATCAGGGAATGTTTCCCCAGTTCCTGGGTGTAGGTATGCACCCTGTGTTCTCTCTGTATGCCAAGACCTTACTGGCTTCTATTGAAATAAATAAAGCCAGTGAGTCCTGGCCATATGGAAGAAAGGGAGCAAAAATGCACTCCACTGCTCACCTGGGATGGATAATCACAACATCAGGACTGTGGCGTGCACATGAAAGCACAATTTTTGTGCTAGTTTTTTTAAGCTAGAATTATTGGAATTATGCTTAAGTTTTGGCTGTACACAACCTTTCTCCCTAGTTTGGCACTTCTGTTCTGAGCACAGCTTTTTTGGTACAGTGAGGCTGGTTATGCTTTTCTGCCATAGCAGATAGAGTTTTAAACACTGCCTCATCTGCATCCTCCCTGAGCAGTCTTGAACAGCGTGGAAGTTACAGTGGTGGTCGCTAATCTGTCTGTTTTTGTTGATGGGATCACTATATAAGAATTCAAAGGAAATTAAAGCCTAGTGCACCGAGACCTGTAAATGCATGAGGCTGCAACTGATGTTTTTCGGGTAAGACTAAATTGTCTTAAAGAAATGCTTTTCTTTAAGCTCACCTTTTCTCATATGGAAATAACCCCCTAAAAAACTCGCTCTCTCCTTAACTGGTGAAGTACAAAGTTAGTCAAGGCATTATGAAGCTGTTAGCACACTATGTTTTGACTTAACTCAGTATGAGATTCAAGTTCTAGTGGGAAAGGATACTGAAATTTTATAGCACTTAAACTTTTTATTGTGTGGTTTGATATTGACCTTGGTTAAAATTAACCAGTGTATTACTTTGTCAGAATCAGATCTAAATTGTAATGCTAAATTTACTCACTGTTTAGACCAGCTGTAATTTAAAAAACTTGCAGAACATCAGTAGGAAATCTGTCTGACCTGTCTGGCTCTCTGTAATGGGTTCTGTTCGTTACACTGAAGTGCTCTACAGGGCAAATACATCAAGTTCTAAAATGTTAAAATACTTGTTGCAAAGAATTTGTCTTGTACCTGTAATAGCCAGAAGTGCCATTTTTTTTCTTGCTAATACTCTTGGCATCAAAGAGTCTTACTAGTCTTTTGCTATTGAAGATTATGTTTACTTACAAGAACTGTAAGCAGTGTTGATACCTTCAGAGCATTATGGTACAAAATCAACAAATAACATGTGCTGTTGCTCAATAAAAAGTTTGTTAGCCTAAGGCATAAGATCCTGTTTCATATGATCTGAAGTGTTTTAGTATAATATTTTATACTGGCTCTAAAAAAAGCATATTGCATTTGGTAAAAAGCTTGGCGTGGAGGACTGTAGTGTTTTGTTTTTAAGGTCTTCCACTAACAGTGCCTCCTATTGAGATAGAAACCTGTGTACTTGAGAAGGAACTGGATATGTGGTTTTGGGTTCTTTTAAGTCAGTTAATTAGGTCACTGACTTGTTTAGGGTTTTTTTTTATTGTTAATTTTTTTTAAGAGCTGCTAGGTAGATGTATCAGTATTTAAACTGGATGTAAACAACTTTAGCTTGAAATTTGTGGAAATTTATAATTGCAGCATCTGATATACTTTTTTTTTAAGTGGAAGAAATAGGTTGGGTTTTCCAACTATTCCTCGCTAAGTGGAGACTGAAGGCTAACAGCTTTAGTTGGCCTTAAATTTTATTTTTAACACTACTTGGAGTATACAGATGTTACTCAGCTTGGATCACATAAGAATTTTGTGTTCCTAGGAAAATATGTTACTTTCCAACATACAGTGCCTTTCACTTGATTCAAAATGATTTTCCATTTAAATCTTCAAATACTGAAATTATTTTAAGAGCTTAAAATATTCACATTTTAAAAATCTATATAAATATTAGTAACAGGAAATTTTGAATAAAAATAGCCCAGATGTGATAATGGTTTAGGAAAAAGGTCAAAATCATCTGAGCTTTATAGTAATATTTGAATAAATAATCACTTTCACAGATATAGGGTGTCAAGTATGTTCAAAGATGGAGAAGGCCATCTTGAGCAGAGGTGCAGATGTCTGTGGATTAAGAGTTTGGCACTGTATTTGATCTTTAATGGTTAAACTTTTAAAATAGTGCACTGAAAACTGTTTGAAAAAGACAGGAATAGAAGATTGTACTGTGAAAACTGTCAAAAATATATTAAATATTTATCAGAATTAATTATTTTAAAATGTGTTAGTGACGGGCTAGAAAGTTGATTCTTTATTCCCCAAGGTTAAGGTAAAAACTGAGACTGTAAATTTCATCTTGGCAAACAAATTGTTTTTTGACAGTCCTGCATCTTAATGTGAATATGCAGGGAAAGTACTGTCAACTTTTTAAAATTATGGAATAAACTCTGAAATTTTGAATGTATCTAATTCATTAAGGTACACAGAACTGTGCCTTTTGTAAATGGTTATTTAAACAAGTGGTTTGACTAGTTTACCTTATTGAATGGTGTTATGTAGCAGGGCTTAACAGAACTCAGTTATCACTTGTGTGGAAAAAAAATGAATTGTCATGTTACTGTGTAATTGACTTGCTTAAAAATGAACAATAAATTTAATAAAATAAAGTCATTGTCTTGTTTTTTATCTTAGTGTTCTGTTTAAATTTGGATGGAATACTTGAGTAGTTCTGAAGAATCCTATTTATTAAATTAATTATAGGTAATACAGTTTTAGCTACATTAGTGTCAGTTGTTATGTTTCTAATTTGAAAGTTCTCCCTTATTCTGATTCCATTAACACAGGTGGCAAAATGTTGTTACCTATGAGCTCTCTCAAGGTTTTGATTAACATTTTAAAGTTTAAGGTGAGACTGGTTAACTTTTAAAAATACTAAACTATGTTCTTATGTTATTAGTTTTGGTTAGTTTCACCTTACTACGATCAATATTTTCTTAGATTTTTGCCAAATCAATGTAGAGGCAGACAGTTAAGCGAGAAATTTTGATGAGGCGAAATCTGGGTTCTTAATGGGATTTGTTGACAGCAATGATGTTCACATTATCAAATACTTGAATAAGTAAATAAAGGACCTCTTTACTATCAAAGAGTAAGGCAAGTTTGTTCTCATTTTTTTTGTACCAGGGCCACAGCCATCTCTGGGAGTTAGTTTTGGAACGCCATTCGGCTCAGGTATTGGCACTGGCTTGCAATCAAGTGGCTTAGGTTCTTCAAGCCTTGGAGGTACACTTTAACTTTTCTAATCTTTCATTGAATTATTATACAGCACAGCTGAATCTCTTGCAAACCTTTAACTCCACTAAGAGGATGATCTGTTTCAGGGAAAGACCTTACAATTTGGTAGGTCTGTGCTTTTCAGGCTTCTTCTTGCCTTGCAGAAGGAGCTGCTAGGACTAAGCCATTGTAGTGAAACCCAAGATTAGGAGGATTAGGTAATCACAGAGAGGTTGTGCTCTAAGAGCTAGGGAAGGACATCAAGTGTGTTGGAACTACAAGTTGACTGAATTTTACCTATATGAAAGTTAGGCACCTGAGACATTAGACTACACTGTAGGTAATCCGTGGAAGTTTTTCACCTTTTAACTATAGGGACCCATTTCTGCTTGTATTAAGTTAAGAATAAATGTTAAAATGTTTAGCAGTCACTCTGTGCCTCTGCTGAGGTGGTGAAAAAATCATTCCCCCGCTGAAAAAGCAACATGTGAAAGTGAGGGAAAAATACTTATCAAAATGTTAATAGTGCTGGTGGGGATTCTATTCCAGAAGGATACATGACTGTGAAAAAGTAGTGATATAAAAAAAAAAAATAATCAAAAATAATGTAGACTTTGTATTTTAAATGTAATGTGCTCTCAGCACTAGAGCTAGAGATAGAATTTAAGTGATTAGCAGAATCTAATCAGCATGTAAATTTCCTGTCTATTCAGGGTTCCTATAGATACTAATGTCTTCTGAAGCTTTTATAAGATCTGCAAAGAAAATTGTTACATCTGCTGAGCACAAACATAATGTATTTTTTCTTGTTATATCCTCCCTTCTCTGCAGCCTCAGTCCGCATTCCTACATTTTACCTATGAGCCGCACATATGAGTCAGTGATGTAATGTATTTAAAATAATTAAGCATCACTCAGTATTGGGAAGATGATGTAACCTGAACTTGGCATGAGTTTTACCTTTTATAATCACTTTAAAATACCTTTAAATCTACCAGTGTCCCTTCTTATCAGATTTTAAGTGTTTTCAGATAAAAGAAAATCTGTATAACTAAACAAGAAGAAAAGTGAAAATAATGGGCTAAGAGGAAATTACTTTGGAATTACCAGTTTTTCCTGCAATGTTTTAAATGCCTTAAAAAGATCCCATTAAATTCTTATATTTCTGCTGAAAAGGTTGTAGGCTAAAGGTTGCTCACCAGTCTTACCAGTGTAAATAAATGAACATTCCAACTGCTTTTAGTTCTGTCCAAAAAACCTGACTTGTATTCTCTTTTTTTTTTCCTAGCTCTCTGCCTAGGAAGGTATTTGCTTGCATTATTGATTTGCAAAATGTCTTTTAACAAATCCATAAGACTATCCAATAGAAGCAAATGTAGAAGAATAAATACATACCTGCAAAATAGCCTGTAGGTGTGTTCTTGGAAACAAATTGGCTGAATGATTGTTTAAGTTTGTTTGGGTTTTTAATCTTAGGGATTTGGATTTTTGAACAAGACAATTTCTGCTGTATGCTCTGGAAGTGCCATTTTAATTGGGGAAATTTGCTCTCTTTCCTTGATTAATGTTCTATGTCCTTTGACAGTGATAAACAGAGGCTTTTGCATTTATGTATATAAATTATTAGCATAGATCTGATGGTTTGTTAAATATTTGCAAGCACCTTGCCTGATCATTGGTTATGAATTGCAACCTAGATAGGGCAAAAGAGTGTGTCATTTAAATGAACCGTCTTACATGGAAATTACACTTGCCATTACCTACCCTTAACACCCCTGTGATTTAAAAATCTCAGAAAACTTGAGAACACTGCTTCAGATAGTGTGTTCAGTTTTTATTGGTTTTAAAATCTCAAAAATATTTCTGTAAAGGAGTGGTAAAGGCTCAGTTTGCAGTAAACAAAAGGATTTTTCCTCACTTGAAACTTAAGATGGGAGCATGATTTCCTCAAACATAAATATAAATACTGTTTTCTTTTTGAAAACCTGAGACAGCCAAAATCAGAGTATATAGTTTTCTCACAGTTCCTATTGTCTGGCCTGTATTTCAAATTTCAAATATCAATTTACTTTTCCTTCAGAGTGACCTCATATTAATAACACAGTTTGAAACCTTAAAAAATTTGTATTACAAAATTACAAATGTCAGTTACAAAATCAATAGAATTAAATTTTGTCACAGCTGTCCATTTATGGCTGCCCTTTAATGGTGATTTTTCACGTTAAATATTGTGAAATTTGTTTCTATTCTCTATGTAATCTATCTTGTAGTTTCCTAGATAAAGCTGATCTCTAATAACCTGGGAGAGGAACGACTCTAAAATAAGCCAAGTGTAAACTGAAGAAAATGCTTACTCTGTTTTAAGCATAATTCTGTTTTCTAGAGTTGTAGATGAAAATTGGGACTTTCTGTAATAAGTCATATAACTTGTATCTGAAATATCATAGTTTTGGCTCATTTGCTTACCATTTCCTGCCAATTAATGGCAATTCAATAGAAATTTCTTAAACTGATAGTTCACACCACCTGTTTTTATAATTTTTCCTTTACTCCATTTTGGATTTTGAAGGTAGCATTTTTCTCAATGCTTTCCAGTTTGCACTGTCTTCTTAACGCAATGCTGTGTCAAGGATAAATACTCTTCAGGTAATAATCTTAGGAGCATTTGTTTACCAAATAATGCTTAGAATTATGTTTGGGTTTAGACTACTCACTTAAAACCTATGTGTCTTTAATTGCTGTGTCTGTAATTTTTTTTTTTGTTGTATGTCTTTACTATTATTCTACTAGGATTTGGAAGTAGCTCTGCCTTTGGAAGTAGTGCCACAGGAGTGTCATCATTTGGGTTTGGAAGCACAAGTAAACCATCAGGAAGTCTAAGTGCAGGTTGGTTTGTTTCTTTTGAATTCAAAAATCAAGTTTATCTTAAAGCAAGTCTTATAATTAAACTGCTCTACTCACTCCAAGAAATTGATTGTTTAAAGTTGCACGTGTATATCACTATTAACATAACTATTTACTTGCTAGAGACACATTTTCAGGTAAGTTTTTGGATTCTGTTAAAAATTTCCTATGTAGACAGTATTGAATGAGCATTAATGTTTCCCATTTCATGCTGTCTGTCTAGTTAGGAGTGGAAGCAGGAGATCCGATGCAGCCTCATACACAGAAGGGCAATTGTCACTTGAATGCATTGGTATCAGTTACTGATTGAAATTAGTGTATAAATTAGTGACAAATATACTAGTAATTTGACTTACTGTATTTAGAAATAAAGTTAAAATTATTTTCTGGAAGCCTAGAGGTTTCCTTAAAAATGTGTGAGTGTTTACTCTATTTGAATAGCAAGTTATGTGTATTGTATCTCTGTATATATTCATAATTCATTATACTAACTACTTTGAAAACATTTCTGTGGCAATTGAACTACACAGTACTCATTTAGCTATTTTGGTTTCAGTTTTTTGAGGGTGACAAAATATGGATGCTATTGTGCCTTAACTCAGAAGTCTGAAATACAGTTAGCATCTCTATTTACCCTTTAAATACGAATAACACTTAAGTTGTTACTAAGCTACTACTTTAATAGCTTCTATAGTCTGTCTTGCAATCATTTTTCAATGGCACATTGAAGGAGGATCATGTCTTAAGAAAAATGTTTGATCAACTGCTATTAAAAGAAAACAGCATTTTGCTGGTATTTTCTAGGAGGCACCTGATTTGTATTCTGGATTCTCCTTGGCTAGTGACAAGTTGCTAGGCCTGTAAAGTACTTTAAGCTTTGCATTATAAAGTGGAAATGGCTCACTAAGTTGGCTGTGTAACATTCATGAATGTTAACAACCTAGTAAGTTTTTGATGGAACTCTTTACAATGTCTGGTGTCCAAGCATCAGCCTTCTTTTACTTAGCTCTTAATATGAGAAACAATTGGAAGACTTACACTGCTTATGTTTTTATCTTGCAGCCTATTGTTCCTGAGTCTGTATTAAATAATATGGCAGCATGTAAAGCTGCTGGATTGCAAAATTAATTATTTAGTTTTTAACATACTAAAAATAGAATTAGAAAACTACTTGTATGGATCAATTGTCTGTCACTAAGGACGTATCAAGCCAAAATAAATAACAAGTCTGTCTTAGCTATGTTGGTGGTGTGCAGAAGCAACTCAGATACTATTTCCCTCTGGTTTGAGGGACTTTGTCATGGAATCAGTGCCATTAGTCTCTTTTGAAATAAAGGGATTGCACCAAATAAAATGAAGATTGTCAATTATCTCAAAAGAGTCTCAGCTACACAAAGTAGCTGAATAAAAACAGATGAAATGTAATTTCTGTCATTTTGTGCTTAGAAAATCAAGTGGTCGTGAAAACCTTATCTAGACTGGGATTATGGAGTAGAAATGGCTATTAAAAATTTGGTGGCCCAGAAACACACTAACTTTTACATTTTATATCCAAAACCTAATGTCATGTAGCACCTAGATTGCATATGATCTTTAATTTTATTGAGGGTCTATAAATCTGTATAAATGGGTTTGAATGATACCTGAGGCTAGCTAGGTTATATTTACTACTTTTAAATTTGTTGTGTCCTGTTTCTTAGGTATCGTTTACAGGATCCTGAAAGCATATTCTGGTTTATCTTAGAGTATAATGGTTGCATCTTGTTCCTGAATCTATTTCTTTGAAAAAGCTAAGAAAGTGGGGTGAATATGGGTTATGGAATTCACTGTTGTTGCTACTTGGGTTTAGATACGAGCAGTTAAGTATTTTCCCAGACTAATGTGTCTGGGAACGCTAGGTAAGTGTGTGCTCCAACACACACTGTTCTAGGCTGTTTAGGCTGCCCCAACTCTCCTCCACAGATTTTCCATCAGTTTGATCTTATCTTAAAACTAAAATTATGGATCCCCAAACTGGTTCTGTCAAATGTTTGATTTTTATGAGTTAGGTTTAATTGCTTTAAAAGACGCAAAAATGTTTGTAGTGGTCTTACTGCCCTTCTCAGTTTCACTTCATGTTTGAGTAGAAAATTCTAAGTCCTCTGATAGTCTTCAAGCATCTTCTAATAGTAAATTTGGCTTGATCCAGGAATGATTGTTGTGTTCATCAGTAGATGAAAAGCAGAGCAGCTTCAGTCTCCTTGCATTTCTTTAGTGGACAAAGTTGCAAGATGGAACAGTGTCTCAGGCATCCTTCTGAAGCACACAGAGACACTCTGGAAAGCTGACTCCAAAACAAGTCCCATTTAATTCCTACTCTTACTCATTTAATGGCAGCCAAAAAGGTTATTAGTGGACTTTTGTAGAGGACATTCAGACTCTCAAAGTAATGGAAAAAGGAAAAAAATCACCATGGAATTTATTTAACAATTTAATAAAATGTTAAGAGGAAGGGGAGTGTTCAAACACAATTTTTGTGAAAACAGATGCTAAATATACTTTGAAGATCTGAGTTGAAAATTCTTGTTGGAGACTTACTTTTATTGAAGAATTGCACCCTCAGTAAACAAGATAAGAGATAATCAAGTGGGATCATGGCTGGATGGACTCATACTGCTGAAAAACAGACCTTCATATAATCCATGAGCAGCTTTTAGATAGAGAGGCTATAATAAATCAGTAAAAGCTGTTCTTGAAATACTTTTTGATTGTGGTATGGCAGATGAAAGCAGGAATGGATTGCCATCTGATGAATTGTTGTTTCTCCCTGTAGTACTAAAATTACCAAAGAAATGCTGTTATGGGGAGGTGTGTACTCACCTTTGGCTTACCAAGTTAAAGGGCTGATGGAAGCAGAGGTGCACAAGCCCAGTGAATAAACTGTGATCATAACACCGTTCAGGGAGATGTGAGGCTGTGTCCTTGAAGGGCAGGTTGTCATTTACTTCCTGAAAATCACTGGTCACGCATAAATAATACTAATTTCAGCAAGGACATTATTGATCACATTCTACCTATGGTTCAAGACTTTGTGAGTCTTCCACCTAAACTGACCTATGCTGTGACTTTCTTTTCTTGCAACAGGAATAAGACTCAATGTATATCTTGTTTAAGTTTTTTTTATCTTGAGGAGTTTTCATTCGAGTGTTCAGCTTTAGGGTTCGATTTACTTCTAATGAAACTTGGTACCTTGGCCTTGTTATGCCACCATGACAGGAGAAAACCATATAGATGAATTTCATGTCTGCCTTTCTATACTTTAATGGGTGCCCTTAATATCACTTCTGACATAACAGCTATTACTTTTCAAGCTGTATCTAAATTAACAAGCACGTTCTCAGTCTTCTATCCCATAGTTTATGCATCCCTTACAGTAATATTACTCAAATAAAGTGTAGCCTGCCTTCCCTGCATGCTTTAAAATAATCCCTGCATGCTTTAAAATAATCTGCATCTAGAAGGAGCAAGGTAGAGGTAATTTATGAGCACTTTACTCTTGCCTACCAAACTCCTGACACTAGTTCACATGCAGCTTTATTATGAATGGCATTCATGATGTTGTCTATGGAAAGCAATGCTTGTCTCTTACCTCACATACATGAAGTAAAAAGGTAACTTTTTTTCATTCATGAGACTCCCTGATCCATCTTAGCTGGGATTCAGAATTATCAGGGAAATGGAATAACACTTGCATGTGTTTCACCCCTTACATCCTAGGATGAGAAACAAATTAGCCCGCAAAATGTAGACAAGACTCAAATGACCACTATCAGTCACTATCATTAGTCACACTCTAGAGCTGCATAACCATTACACTGACAATGAGTTCTGGGCAGGCAATTGCATGCTGTAGGACTGTGAGTTACTGGAATGTTGATAATAATTTTCTTGACAAGATGATGTACGTAACCCAAGTCCAGACATTGCAGGAGGAGCAGTGTCATGTTATGTTTTGAAGTAGTTCTTAATGCAGAGTATCAGTAACAAGTGAGAGAACAGAAGACATCAGGCTTGTGAGAGCTACTTTAGGATTCTGATGAGACAACCACTTGGGCTTTTATTTCTGTACTCCGAAAATATTTTAGACATTGAGTTGAAGATACTGATGTGACCAAAGGATTGCTTCAACTGTCTGCTACAGAACTAATGAAGCAATATAAAGTAACGCATATTGAGAATATAGTCTTTGATTGTCAACCAGTCCCATTTTTCTTATTATCTTAATTGTTTGCAGGTTTTCATATACAACTTGTGTGAACCTCTTTGTTAAAATCTGGGCTTGCTCATGTCTTACTTACTACTTTTTGGTCTCTTGAGACAACAAAAAGTAAAGTTATGAAGTTCTGCTTCTTAAAGTAATCTTTGAGAAATTTCTAGCGTTCTCTAATTGTTGCAATTATTATCTAAGCTGATTATGCATAACTGATACAAATTTATAAAAGAAAGTGAAAAGAGTTTGTGTTACTGTTGCTGGAAACTGTAGGGGGACTTTTTTCAACTGATCTTGTTTTATAGCTGCACCAAATGTTCAGTTTGTTTACCTTGATAGAGGAGTGGAGGAGTTAAAACAGCACAATTTGCTCAACCAGTCATGCAATTTTTCCGAAGTTTTGTTTCCAGTGCTGTTTTTTGGTTTGTTATAAAGGGTGTTTTTAAATACAAACAGTCTGGCAAGGATTTTTTGAGCCTTTCCTGCCTCATATTTATGGTGTGGTCTGTGCCACGTATGCTATAAAGGCGGGCCAAGGTAGCCAAGTCAGAAGGAAGAAGGCGGAGCACTCCAACTCCAGCTTTGCCATTTCTCTGCTGTGAGTGAAGTGAGTGGTCCATGGTTCACCCATCTCTGCTGCCTTCTCTCCCACCTTAAGAGTGCATTGCATGTTTGTGCTGAGAACTTGAGGAATTATGGTTCTTCTGTTGTACAATTTCAGTGGGATTTTTGTGTGCTACTCTTGTATGTGTAATGGTATAATAGACTTGTGATTTAGGATATAATTGTTGGCACTCACTGAGGTAGTCCCTGTTAGTGCTGCATTATCCAAGTTGCCACGGCAAGTCCAAGTGCTCTAGCAATATGGTTTACCATTGTTGATCCACATTGGTATAAAGTAATACAACTGCTGGTAGTAAAGTGGCTGGTGGTAAAAACTTCAAGGAGGACAAATTTATAATCGTGATATAACTGATGTTTTAATATATTTTTCCCTTCCCTGTAAGGCTTTGGGAGCTCGACTACATCTGGGTTTAACTTCAGCAATCCTGGCATCACAGCATCAGCTGGCCTGACGTTCGGGGTGTCTAATCCTGCATCTGCAGGTTTTGGGACAGGAGGGCAACTTCTTCAGCTGAAGAAACCTCCAGCTGGAAACAAGCGAGGGAAAAGATAGGCACCCCTTTTAGGGAGGGGGAAGCGCATCAACTTTCTTCATCTGAAAAGTCTATTTTTCTAGATTGATACATTAATTAAATTGCATCCCAGGAGATTTATAAAAATTTTGCTACTTTTCCCTTGTGAAATCATATTGAACAGCTATTTTCTTGTGAATAGAAACCCGTTTATGTATTTTTATTTTGGGCCCTAGTTTTAGAAATGTTCTATACTGCATTATTATTAAAGGATCTTGTAAAATCATCTATTTAACCTAATGTTAGTAGCAGAATATTTTTTGTTAATAAGCTTTATACCATATGAATATATGCATATTTGTTTTTTTTGTACAGATAAAATATATTCTAGTACAAATACTAGAGTTCATATCTTCTGTTCCTGGATATGGCCTTTAAATCTACTTCAGGGTGTTTTTGTGTATATGGATGTAAATATATACAGTACAGTGCACACATCTGTGCATGTATGTGTATATATATATATGTATAAAACACAGATGTGCATACCTTCCCCCACAGACAGATCTCCTTTTCTTTGTGTGTTCTGTTTCTCCATGTTGCCCTGTGGTCCCATATCTTGATGATCCTAGGAATTTCAAATAGTGGGTCCCAGGCTGTGTCATAATTGCTTCTGTGTTTTGTTGTTTAAAACTAGCTGAAATACAGTGTTTACTATTTCATAAAGTTTGGTAGATAGTGGTTATTAGCTGTTTTGGTTTTGTTTTGTTTTTTTTAACCTTTTTCTTGGCCCATTTAGTAGCCAATTCGAAAAAGAATCTGAGATTTTGACAGAGACATTTCATAGGTAATGTTCCCGAACTGTTTGATTTTGTTTTTCTCCTGAGCTGAAGAGTAGGGCACTGCAGGATTTCAGCTGATAGCTCAGGATGCCACAAGGTCTGTGTGCAAACAGGAGTTGTCAGGCTGGATGAGCTTTTCCCTGAATTTGAGAGAGATAAGATGCACTGTCCTAATGAAAACCCAAATTAAGTGTTGCAAACCCAAGTTGATTCATGAGCTTCTCGTCAGCACTGCCTTAAAAGCAGTTGGGCATCTGCTTTCAAACAAGGTGTAGTGCAGTAACTTGCTGTTAGAGAACAGAAGAGAAAAATGATGTAATTTGAAGGTTAAAGCTATTGCAGCAGTAGTTTATGAATCTTACATACTGTAACATCATAGCCTGTTGTTCTGCATCTCCAATTTGGTGTGCACTAGGAATATCCAGGAATATATCTTAAGAAGGAAATAATAGATCAATGGATTCTTTGCAAATAATGGTACCAGGTTGATGTGTGAGCATGAAACTTTGGAGCCGAGTTGATTTTATGTAGAGGTTTTGTCATTGGCTTTCTATTGTAAAAGTATTACTACCATTTTGTATGTTTTGGAAGTATCTGCATTCAGCAGTGATTGCTCTTTGACAAATGTTTGGTTTGTCACTTAATCTGATAAAATTAAGGGAAACTGAGCACAGAATTCTTCACTTTTGTACTTGTATGTTATTACATCTTTGTGAGCAGTCTCTTAGGAAGGGTTATGTGTTTTTTTTAATGTCACAGAAAAATAAAGCTTATGGTTTATTTTTATTTCAACCTGTTTTTAAACTTGTACTGGGCTGCAGTCAAAACTGTAATGTTTGTATTTCTTTGTTACTGCTTTTTTTAATAGTTAAAATGTTAAACCACTGGACTCCTATAATGTATTAATTTGTGAAACTAATTCTAAATGTGTACTGTTTGTCCATATGTGCAACTTACCATTGTGCAAACAATAAAACAATAATGCTGTGATCCTTGTAATACATACTTGCCTATCTGAGAGATCATTTCCTGTCATTCTCCTACATTACAGGAGAAACAAAAACCTCATTGGATAATGGGTAGAACTGTTCTTCCTAGAATTCATATAGTGCAGAATTGTTCTTGCTGAAGTTAGGGCCTTGATCCTGGATTGAAAGTGCAGAGGGAGAGGGGGTAAAGGGAGGTATTGTATTGTGGGGTTGTCTAGAATTTCTTCAGTGCACTATAAATCTGGATCATGGTGTAATGTAACACAGCGCTAGGAATGGCTTTGTAAATTGGGAAACAGTCTGAGCCTCCTGGGTACCTGTGCTCTGTTTCTTTTCCAATTAAACAGCAGTAATGTTTTTAATTTAGCCTAAGTGAAAAAGTGATTATATAACAGAATAATCACATACAGTAGTACAAACTAAAGTCAAAATGGGATTTGAAATAATCATGTTCCCAGACTGTTACTTAGGTGGTTAAATTTAGCCATGATTTTTGGGGATCAGCACTGTAGACACTGTTTCAAATGTTTTTCCCCCAGTTAAAAGATGTGTTAATATGATTAGAGTGTAAAATACAAATGTATTCAAGGTGTGGCTTGTTTTTCTACAAAGCAGGTTAAGAAGCTGACCTATATTTAAACACCATGAAATTAAATAAAGTCTAGATTATCTGTTTTGTAAAGAAAGAAAAGTCTGGCCTGAAGAAGGTTTAATTCCATGTGCAAGACATGATTTTCTGTTAGTTTGTACCTTGTTGCACAGCTGTGGTATAAACTTATGTATATGACCCCTTTCTTTTGCTAGAAGTAATTTGTTTTTCCTTCAGCCTTCTCCCTATGACAAAGGCAGCAGAAGGGAGAGAGCTATGCCTAAGATTGCTTAGTGCAGGAACCTCTTTCTGATCCAGAACTTTCTTTGCATTTGCGTATGTCTCTGTTTCTGTCAAATCAGTTAGGTAGATACTAAACTTGCCTCCTTCTTTCTTGTGGATTGTGAGGGAGGAGATTGAAATAAGGTGGAGTGGGTCGGAGTTTATACATCTTCTTTACCACAAAAAATCCAAATTCAGCTACATTCCCTCCATCTAGATGTTCCTAACATAACTGCATTTTTTAAAAAATTGAAATAAGGTTGAGGAATACAGCTTTAGTGGCCTTCCCCCTCCCCCCTTTGATGTCAGTGGTCATTCTTTAGTTATTTCCACTCCGCTACTCATGAGGACAGTAAAAATAATCCAATCATTTATGTCAGCTCAGTTATGTTACTGATTATACCTGGAATGCGTTAGCAGAAAAAGCACCTTGCAGGTTCTTAATGAGAAATTAAGAATATCTCTCAGTACCATAGAGGGTAAATGCCTTATACTTCTTTTGTTTCCCTAAATTTTTTTCAAGTTTCTAAGAACAAAGAACTATGTATGTGCAAAAATTTCCAGCAATGAATTATGTAGTTTTGGGATTAACTTCTGGGATTGTGCTGTCACACACCTCTTCCATCTCATTCAGTACCTTCCAACTCTGTGGCTGCTGTCTCCAGACACTGATGGATGGTTAAAGTATCACGGTCATTGCCTGGTATGGATTCTCATGGAAATGGGCACCTGGGTTTGGGGAGGGACATGACACAGTTGATGCCTGCAGCAGCTCTGGAAGACTGTGGTTACCCACTGCGACAGTGTCCATGGAGCTCCAGCACAGCTGTGACGCTCCATCTCCACTCTCCCAGGCTGGTAGGTTCCTTTAAAGGAGGATGGAGGTGTGAGGGGGATGAAGTGTGGGGAGAGGTGAGGGGATGTAAGGCACAAGGCTTACTGCTGTGAATGGGACAACTTGTTTTAATTCCGTTTGGGATCATTTTTTCTGAGCTCAATGTTGAATGTTCATCAGGTGGCAGGACTGCTACCAGAGGACGCTTGTGGGACTAGGTGTCCTGCAGCACATGCAGTGAAATGGTCAGTGACCTGCCATGCAAGTCTATGGGTCTGCAAGTCTGGATGGGGTCCACCCAAGGATACTGAAAGAGCTAGTGGAAGAACTGGCTGAGCTACTTTCAATCATTTACCAGTGGTCCTGGCTCACCAGGGAGGTCCTGGTTGACTGGAGGATAGCAAATGGGACACCTGTCTGCAAGACGGGTCAGAAGGAAGATGCAAGGAACTACAGGCCTGTCAGCACGATCTCAATGTTGGGCAAGGTCATGGAGCAAATCTTCTCAAGTGCAATTGTGGCATGTGCAGGACAACCAAGGGATCAAGCCCAGCCAGCAGTGGGGGAGGTTGCGGGGGGCAGGTCCTGCTTGACCAACCTGATCTCCTTTTGTGTCAAGCTCAGTGGATGTGGGAAAGGTTGTGTATTTTTTCCACCTGGACTATTGTAAAGCCTTTGACATATTCTCCCACAGTGTCCTCCTGAAGAAGCTGGCGACTCATGGCTTGGACAGGTGCCTTTATATCAGTAGCAGTGTTGCCAGCAAGACTAGGGCAGTAATCATCCCCCTGTACTTGGCACATGAGGCCACACTTCAAATCCTGTGTTCAGTTCTCACTTCAGCAAAGACATTGAGGGGCTGGAGCGTGTCCAGAGAAGGGCAGCGGAGCAAGGCAAGGGTGTGGAGCACAAGTGCTGTAAGGAGCAGCTGAGGGTGTTTAGCCTGGAGAAAAGGAGGCTCAGGGGGCACCTCATCACTCTCTACAACTGCCTGAAAGGAGGGTGCAGCCAGGTGTGTTAGTCTGGGAGAAGTCCCAGGCAACAAGTGACAGGACAAGAGGAGATGACCTCAGGTTGTCCTAGGGCAGGTTTAGTTTGGATATTAGGGAAAAATTCTTCACTGAGAAGCTTGTTGATAAGCACTGGAACAGGCTGCCTAGAAAAGTGATGGAGTCATTATCCCTGGAAGTGTTCAGAAACAGTGTGGGGCTTGGTACTTAGGGACGTGGGTTAGTGGTGAACATGGCCATGCTAGCTTAATGGTCAGTCTTGATCTTTTCGATCTAAACAATTCTATGACAAGATATGTCACCTTTTGTTTCCTTGTCATAAACATCTGCTGACACACTTTTCTTTAAGGTGGTAGAATTTTGTTGAACTTCCAATATTTGAACAATCCTTCTGACCCATTTGACTCTTGTTTCTAGGAGGTTTCTTACTTAATGCTTTTTTCACTCCGCCTCAGGAATTTAGTCTTTATAACCCATGGCTGTTGTTAAATGCCACAGTAAGGAGGCGAGTAGGCTACGTGTTTCATTAGCTTTGTTTTCTGTTTTCTCACTCTTTAGAAGTACAGCAATTCTAGCTTACTATGAACAGGTTATAATTAAGTTTAGAAGCTTCTACAAACTAGAAGGGCTTCTGGTTTGATTTTACTTTGGTTTAAGTACAGATCAGCCCCCACCAGGACATTGGGTCATTTCTGTTGAACAGTTGTATGAAAAACTTTGAATACATACTCCTGTCCTAAGTAGGTCAATAGCTGAAGAGGCAAAAGATACGTTTGTTCAATTAATGTTTCCCAGACTGATGGATTTCTTTTTTTTTTCTTTTCGCTTAAATACAGGGATCACTGTACGGCGTGTGCTTGGGTACCAGCAGGACAGCAGTTTATTAGAAAGTCGTGTAATTGCTTCCAAAATAAAGTTCTGATTAGAAGCTGGCATATAGCTCCTGTCTGTGCATTTAATATGGCACTTTGTGGTATCAGGATATGCTTCTGGGGTGATGATGATCCTGGCCACAAAAGAAAGCTAGGAGGATGAGATTTTGATCAGTCATTGGGCTCTACTAAAAAGGGAAAGAAACACACACTTAATGAATATTCAAAGTCAAGGATTCAAAATCAAACTTTATTATATGAAATTTGAAAAATACCATGTACTCTTACTAAGAGGAGAAGGGGATAAATTCTCATGGGAAAAAAAAATGGTGACAGGCAGCTTGAGTAGACTTCGAATTGAGTGAAACCTTGGGGGAAAAAGTATGCACAAGCTGTGTAGAGTTGGGTAGTCTATGAACTCCATGGTTAAGTACCTAAGTAGAAGCTACCCCTAAACTGAAAAAACACCCAAACCTTCTCATCCTGTTAACAGTGTTAGCATTCCATGGCTGTTTGGGCTACCCTTATTTCTTTATTAGCATACACATAAAAGGAATCTAACCTTTGAGCGTAAACACTTCCGCTGTGGTTCTATCTGGGGATAAGGTAAGATAGATGTGATAAAGGTGTCCTTACTGGGAAAAAAAGGTCCATTTTTTAAAGCAAAGTTTGCAATGAGTGGGCCCAAATGCTAAATGGAAGCAATGGCAGCGAGCAGTTAGTCCTTAGTAGTGTGGGGACATCTCTCCATCTCTGCTGGAGATCACTCATTTTGTGACAATGTATGGAGGAGTGATGGTGAGCATACCTGTATCATACCACTGTGCTGTCTTTGTTTGGTGCAGCTGTGTGTGGCACAGCTCTCCAGAGTGTTGCCTCCTTTAACAACTACAGGGGTTCTAATTTAGCACTGGGTCAGACAAAGTGAATGGACAGAAGCGATAAGGAAGGTGCCAGCCTTAATGCCATGGACATGAGTCTTAGTAATGCACATTGTATCAGTCTCAAATAGGAATTTATCTTATTTAGTTGCTGACTAAGGAGCAGGCAGATGTTCACATACCTCCAGCAGCCAAACTAGAAGCAAGCCTTATTCCCAGGGACGGGGAGAGCTTTGGTAAACTAGGTAAGCTTATGTGGTATGAACCACAGAGCAAAGCTCTTATCTGATCCTGTGGTGGCAAAGAGATGTTGATGCTGGGCACTGCTCTGAGACTGAAGAGGGAAGGCTGTTAACATTGCTTATGTTGACTTTGGGTGTGATGATGCTGTCAGTACCAATAGCAACTTCCCGCTTGTATTGGGGATGTGAAAAAGAGGCTGGAACTGCAGAAAGACTGTGGCAGCTTGTAGAAATTTAATTTCTGCGGTGGCGATGCAGGTCTAATACAAAGGGGTATTAGCTTCAATTTATACTTTATTAGTAAAAATATTTAGCTAGAAATGCTCCTCTGAGTAATTTGTCATTTTACACTTGAGCATTGTCACCATCACCTCTCCCCATGACTTCTTTCTAGTGCTGCAGCAGCTAGTGCTTGTTGCTCTATTGTCGTGATACGCACATTGGGCTGGCATCAGGGCCTGCCAGGCTTTGGAGCTGCTGGAAAATACAGAGGCAGAAGGGATATGGGGATCAGATCCTAGTCTCAGGTAGATGGATGGTGATAGTAGTCCACCAGTGACAGAAATAGTAATGTAAAAAACCTAACACTGCTGCAGCGTGCTGGATCTATCATTTAAAGTTAGCCCAGGGAAGTGAAGGGAGGGGCAAAATTCCAAAGCTTCTTTGCCAGGGTAGATAATTGTTGAGTAAAATAGGAATGATTCAAGCAAATACAGTCTTCTTTTCTATGTATAAAAAACATCCTGATCTAGAAAATATTCTCATAAATATTGTTAATTTTCCACAACAAAAATTCTTGCTTGTCTGTAGTAATAATCCCTACATAAACCCCCAAACTGCAAATTTAGGTGCACTAAGTCCTGTTGAGCTGTACTGTGAGAAGAAGTGCTTTTTTCTTGCTGGAACCTCACTGATATCACTGCACAGGCAAAAAGTGCAATAAAAACAGCTGTGTTGTGATGCTATATGGTGCCCAAACCCTTGTCCTGCACTATGGCATTAACAAGTGAACAACAGTAAATTTCTGGTTTTAAATATCCTTAGTTTTCTCTTCCTGCATTTGATAAAATGCTCATGCTTTGTGCTCTATGTGGCATAAACTGAAGTGTGAATGTGGAAACTTCCTGTACTTTCCTGGGGTTTTCTTTTTTTAGTTTAAATAACTTTTTAATAATGATACCTTGTCAAATTGGCCAGCCTGACTGTGAGGGCAGACGGTGGGAGGATGGATTTAGTCCACAAGTAATTCTTCCTCTGTTTTTTGTCTGAGGAGTGGAAAAAAAAGACTAAAATTATTTCCTTTTCTTGCTGGCTGGAATGGTTGGTTAGAGCAGAAGTAATAAATCAATTAGGAAACAGCATCCCTTTCAATTTGAAGCTGTGCTCATCAGCTTTGTATCCAGGCTTTTATATATTGTACAGCAATCTGTTGTGTCTGCAGCAAGTGGAAGCTCCAAAAATCAATGCACTAAGACTCGAGAGAGAAGAGCTTGACATTTGTATTAATCAAGGCTGCCTGAGCAGTTGGACACGCTAACAAGCTCCCTAAAGCTCTGCTCTGACTGGGCCGTGTTGAAACCGGGGGACATTTTCTGAGTGACAGCCTCCTCCTGCACTCGTGAATTTGTAGGGAAACGTCCCTCAGCACTTGGAGGTGCTGTTACCCGCTCAGCTCCCTTCAGCTGAATCCCCCAGCCCCGTTATCAGGACAGCGGAGCATTTTGG
The DNA here is from genome assembly GCA_013397155.1 of Irena cyanogastra. Classification (NCBI taxonomy): domain Eukaryota; kingdom Metazoa; phylum Chordata; class Aves; order Passeriformes; family Irenidae; genus Irena; species Irena cyanogastra. The sequence goes on from VWZV01007578.1 coordinate 1,748,481, forward strand.
AGCCAGACGGGCGATACGGGAGGTGTCTGTGCCGGCTGTGATAAGGTGGTGCCAGCGCTGACTCCTGCTGTCACTGCGGCGTGTGCTAGGAGCGAGCACTCACAGCAGGAGCTGAGCTGTGCCTCCTGATGTGTTCGGTGCCGATGCAGCCACTGCAGATTCACAGCCCAGCCCCTGAGGAGTGTGCTAACTTCATATCCCTTCATTCAAAGCTATTTTTACAGTCCTTTGCCTCATTCTGTGACTGGGGGTTTTTTATTCCCTTGGGTCATCTTGATCTAATTATTCTCCAGGAAATGAGAGCCAATAAAAGAAAGCCTTTTGCTATGAGTACACGTGTATTTTAAAATGTAGATATTAAATATGTTCCCTAAGCAGAAATAAAAACCAGTCCAGCTTATGCAACCAATACCACAATTGGAGTGGCTGTTTCCACCCTTAAATGTACTGATGGTGTTTAAATTGTACTTGCCACAGGTACACTAGTGTAAAAGACACCTAATAGCCAGGGTGGGAAGAAAAAGAAAGGCTACTAAGGTAAGCTCATATATTCTGGTAACTATCCTCACCTGGGAAATTGTGTTGGTATAACCTGTCAGTATGGTTGCAATCTCGAATTCAACAGTTCTCCATACAAACTCCACAGTGGAGTTTCAGTAACGTACTCTTCTCACTAACTTCACATGGGGGCAGCAAGGCATTGCTTTAGCAGCGGGAAATGCAGTTTTGCCTGAGAAGTGACTTCGCTGGGATAAACGGACAAGATGCAGAAATTTCAACTCCCAAGGTGATTTGTTTCTAAGTTAAAAAACTTCCAAGCAATAAAATAAACTATTTTTAAACTAACTAACCCCCTGCATGATCAGAATGAATTCCTTTATTTTGTGTTACCAGGAAGAGGAATCTCTGCTGTTGAAGTGTACAAAAAGCAATAAAATCCATCTCTTGGGTAAGCATGGCCTGAGTTTTATATGCCAAGTCATCTAAACAATAGTACCATGATGATGAGTTCTAGCAGAAGACTTCAGGCTATGTTTAATTTACAACTCTGATTTGCAATATTGTGGATGCAACAGTAGAGCCAAAGTAATTCCAGAAACCAGGTTTTCAAGATTCCTGATAAGGTTGCAAAATTTTTTGACAGTAATGATGTAACAGTAGGTATGTGAGCTAAATGAAATGAGAAAGTACATATATGTCTTTTTGGCATCCAGGGCTGGGCAATGGAAAGCAGATAATCTCACTTGTCCCCAGGTGACAAGACCATCAAGAATGAAACTGGAAATTCCAAAGGGGAAAAGAAGACAGTATCCATCTGCCATCTAAACTTTATCACCAATGGGTCAAAAAGAAAAGAGAAAAGGAGTTGCTGCCAGTTTTGTGTTCTCTCTTAACATCAAGGGAATGTGACAAGCTATGACAGCGTGGGTTGAAAATACAACAGGGAAAACAAACATTCCTAACAGTGAGAGCCACTTACACACCACAGAAGCTCACAGCAGCTGGGAGAGTCATGTCACAGGGTTTTCCTTTCCCTTGCCCTAGGAGAGACTCCAACCAAAACAGACAGAGATACAGAGTAAGGTGAGAGGTCTGTGTTCCTGTGTTATCTTGGAGAATTTGTAGAAGAGACACCAAAAAAAAAAAGTTTAAGCAGATAATAGAGATTTGTAGACTATGTGATCATTACTGAATATATGTAGGCTTTAAAAATCTTCTCCCACTCCACCATCTCTATGTTATTTTAATTATATCTAAAGGCTGCACTGTGCTTAGTTTGATGGGATGTGATGTGTTTGGTGTCCTACAAAATCTGGGATAGGTTTATTTTACATTGAAATAGATTTAACTAATATAATAAGATTGCTTGATGCGGGTAAGCAAATGAAAAAGTCGCAAAGACTGTTGCTGTATTTATGTGTTTCCACGTATTTTGGTTCTGGATTTTTGTGTGCTTTTAATTTTAAATCATAGGGATATTACCTGATCAGCTTGTAAAGACAGTGAAAAAAACCCACCCCAAACTCCACTAATTAGTCTATTGCTAAATAGGATCTAAAGCATTTTGCAAAGTGCCAAATGTTTTAAGTTTCACAAAAGCATAATGAGGTACACTATTATCTCTGCTGTTATCCAGGCAAGTTGAGACAAATCCTGAGCTTGAATACATAAAGTACCTGTTACAGATAATCTCTGCAGGGGATCTGGTGCTGGTATTTTGTTATGATCAAGACTCCTAACTTGGAGTACAGATTAGATTAGATAGTCTGCTTTTCACCTCTCTTCTCATAGTCTGGTTTTGCTATTGCAAGAAAACCACCTTACTGAGTATCAGTGAACCATCAGCTCAAAGGATGGGACTGGGAAAGTATTTTGCTTGCCACGTATAAAAGAATCAAAAGCTGTTTTTCTTATTATAAAAATGTGTGTCTAACCCAGATTTAAGGAAAATGATCTTGTAGGAAGACCTCTGTGAATGTAGGCATTTAACAGCTGCTGTGCTGTCCCTTGTGGCTGCCAGACATCCAAAGACAGGTCACTGGCGGGAGCTCACGGTTCTAATTCCTTCCCCAGGTAATCCCCTTCCCTCCCCGTGCCCCATCGCTGATGGGGGTGTCTTGAGCAATGGGTGCTGTGGGGGACATGGGCTGAGTGTACAAAATCTGTCACTGTCCGGGAATGTCTCTAGTGGGCTCCTCCTGCTGGAGCTGACAGCTCTGGGGAGCTGCTACTCGGGTTTTGAGATGGAGCATCTCAAACCCCATCAGTTGAATCACTGCAAGTTTCTTCTCGTTCACCCAAGCTGGACTGACTGGGTGATGTAAAGCCTGTCATGCTGCAGCCCCAAAAGTGCAAACTTTTCCAAAGGTTAGCTGTTCTGGGTTACTAATCCTCTCTGAGGTAGGTAAGGTATGAGGTGTGTGGGAACCACCTCTGCATCCTGCCCTAGCAGCAGCACAGCTCCGGCCATGGGCTGAGCTGCAGAAGGGCCATGGCCGGAAAAGAACTCACTGGGAGCGGCAGTGAAGCTGAGGGGGCAGAATGCACTTACCTGGTCCCTAATTTGACCAGAATCTGGTGCTCCAGAGCAGCAGTTCCGTGAAAGCCCGTAGCTGTCAAAGACTGGCTGAAATGAGAACAAAAGAGGGGATGAAGATGGAGGGAGAAGGACAAAAACTAAATTGAAGAAAAGCTTGAAGGAACATGAGAAATACACAACACTTTCCAGTCACCTTCCTCCCAGTGATTTGCCTTTACAGTGGAATTTAAAACCAGTTCCACTTATCGGAGCTCTCGTGTTTGTGCTTTTTTCTTAAAAGAAGTATTTTTTTACTTGATGCAATGCACTGTAAGTCAGAGTTGCGGTTGGTGTCACGACAGCAGTCTCACAGGCAACGAGAAACCACAGACTTTCTTGACACTTCAACAGCTGAAGGTGCATCCTTGTGCTCGGCCTCCGGCTGCCACTGACCTTTAAGAAGTCGTGAGGCAAATACAGGGCACCGGGTTGTTTTGGGTGCCGGTGCCCGGAAGGACAGCGCCGCCACCCGCGTCCCCCGCACTCCGGCCAGCGCCGCGACCCCCGCCCGCGCGATGGTACCGCCCCGTCGGGCGGGGCGGGCGCATGCGCGCTGGGCCGCCCCCACCGCCTATAAGTGCGGGCGCGGCGCCTCCGCGCCGGACCGGCGCGTCGCCGGACGGGGCGCAGAGGGCGTTGAGCTACTCCACGCGCTCCGCTCCGTCCCTGGGAGGATCGCGGGCTCCCGCCGTCCCTCGCCCATGGGCGCGGGGCGGGCGGACGCGGCGAGGCGGCAGGGAGCGAGAGCGGAGT
>VWZV01007578.1:1753057-1786750 GCA_013397155.1 Irena cyanogastra
GCTCGGATGGCCCCGGGGATATCTCCGGTGAGGCGGCTCCACGGGAGCCGTCCCGGGTTTGAGGCGATCTTCTTGCCCGCCCTTTTCCCCCTTGCCTCCGATTCCCCCCTCCGCCGAGTCGTGGGGCAGGACGGACGGAGTCGGCGCTGGCCGGGCCCGCGGGCGCTCTTTGACGGGGAAGAGTGCCCGAGCTGAAGGCCTGCCTTTCCCGCCCTTACTGCTGGAAATCCCAGCCGCGTCTCCGTCAGAGCAGGTGACACCGCTCCCCTGAGTCCCGGGCCAGCCGTCTCGGCCTGGCACATTTCTGCCGCCGCTTTAAACGGGCTCCTCAGCCGTGGTTGAGCTCCCCATTGAAAAGGCAAGGAAAAATGAGACAACCCATATGAGCAGATCAGAAAAAGTAACAGGATATTTCAAAAGGACTCAAGCTGGTCCCCGCTGTAATCGTATATGTTCTTTCAGCTCTGATATCCCCACTTAGGACTGGTTTTACAAGATTGAATTTCAAGGATAAACTCAAGTCTTTCTACTGCTGTTTAAAAAAGCCCTGGTGGCTCCCCAGCACCGTTGCTGCCATCCACACATGCTGAGTGCGGGAGAAGTAGCCTGAAGTGATGTTATAATTAGGACAGATTTACTCCTGGAAAACTTGCACATTACAGTGTGGCGCAAGTGTGTGCACCTGCTTAGGAGCTGCTGTAGCGCCCAGCGCAGAAGTGGAGATGATGTTTTACAGCTTTTTGTTTAAAAGTACTGAAGTGATGGAAGAAAAGTGGCCTTTTGGTTTTAACTAGCTTCATGTAATCAGCTGTGCCAGGAAGTATTCTGACTTGAGCAGACAGATAAGCCCCCCTTTGCAGTTCTGAGAACAATGCATTTTTGTTTAATTTTTTTATTTAAAATTTATTGCTTTGCAGGTTTGGGAGCCATTGCCCTGTGCTGGCACTGATTAACTTGCAGATCATTAGCAGTGGCTGCCTTACCGGGGTCAGACAGGGTCAAGCAGGGATCCATAGCCCTGCCTGAGTCTTGGAGCTGCCAGGTTTTGGTGGAAATGATGGACTCCAGGCATGTTGCTGAGAGCATTCACAAGCACTGAAGGGAGACACCTTCCCTTTGTTCTTTGTGGATATATCCATGCAGATTTCTTACTGAGGCAGAGAAAAAAGACTTTTCCCTGGGACTGCAGAATGGATTAGCTCAGTTGGATAGAGCAGGGCACTTGTAACACCACTGTGGGTCTGATCCCTGTATGGGCCATTCACTTAAGAGCTGGACTTGATTTTTGTGGGTCTTTTCCAGCTCAGGTATATTCTGTGAAATCCGTATGTGTAGCCCAGATTCTTCCAAGAATGATGTTTACCGTCCTTGGTGGCTCCTGATGCCACCAATGAGCATCATCCATAGTTTCTGCTCCCACCCCTTGCCCACCCTCAGTCCTCCTGCCCTCACGTTCCCTTCATTAGACCTCACAAGGAGGAACGCTGCCCCTTTGGAGCACGGTGCTGTCTCTGCACCTCCTGCTCTGTGGTTTCCCCTTAAACCCAGGGCTGAAGTGGAGAACAGGTGGAAATTCATCCCCAGGGCTGTGGGGTGTCAGAGGCCCTGTGACTATTGTCTGGTCACTCCCTGGCTGTCACCCTGCCCCAGCAGGCTGACAACAGCCAGAGTGGGCTGGTGATGGAGAGGGGTGTCATGTGGCACCAGGGTTTGACTACCCTGTGATCCTGAGCCCTCAGCAGGGATCCTGCCCCAAAATATCTCCCTAAGGCACTGTTCAAACCCAGCTGTATCTTGCTTGATTGTTCTAGTAGGACATATTGGAGAAACGAATTGATGAAATGTGGAGCAGTGGTTACTGTGAACTAGACCACCATCAACAGGAGGGAAATTTAAGCCATTTGGTTTTACAGCCCTTTTCATCATTCTGGTATAAAATGTTCTGCTTATATTGACCTGTGCTGGGAGGAAGTGGGCTCTGCTGTAATGAGGAGGGACTTCTGCTGGAGCTGCTGAGGTTTGTCCTTGGCCCACAGTGACAATGTTTTTCTTGCTGTTGCAGTGCCCATCTACGTGCCGTTCCTTATCGTGGGATCTGTGTTTGTCGCCTTCATCATCTTGGGGTCACTGGTGGCAGCTTGCTGCTGCAGATGCCTGCGGCCCAAGCAGGAGCCCCAGCAGAGTCGAGCCCCTGCGGGCACCCGCCTGATGGAGACGATCCCCATGATCCCAAGTGCCAGCACCTCCCGGGGCTCCTCCTCCCGCCAATCAAGCACGGCTGCCAGCTCCAGCTCCAGTGCCAACTCGGGGGCCAGACCTCCACCAACGAGGTCCCAGACCAACTGCTGCTTGCCAGAAGGGACCATGAATAATGTCTACGTCAACATGCCCACGAACTTTTCGGTGCTGAACTGCCAGCAGGCCACGCAGATCGTGCCGCACCAGGGCCAGTACCTGCACCCACAGTACGTGGGCTACGCCATGCAGCACGACTCGATGCCACTGACCCCGGTGCCCCCCTTCCTGGACAGCCTGCAGAGCGGCTACAGGCAGATGCAATCTCCCTACCCTCACACCAACAGCGAGCAGAAGATGTACCCGGCTGTGACTGTGTAGCGCTGACGCCTTCCCCTCCCCATCCCCACCCAGCCAATTTTAATATCTGAACTGAACGGAGAAATACTTCCTTGGAACCAAGATCCCAGAACACCACTTGTAAATAATTTTGAAAGGCTCATGCATGTCAGACAGTATTTATAAACCATTTATTTTCATCGGGGTCTGTTGCCAGGAACTGTAAGGATGATATCTCGGAATTAACGTTGCCAGATATGCTCTCATTCCAGCGTGTGATTTATGGCAGCAAAGGATTACGCTGGAAATGCATATGTATTTCAGATCACTGTACTCACGAGATAAATGTCGGAGCCGTAAAGTGCCCTTCAGGTATGACATGGTCACAAGTATTTGCCTAATTAATTCTAGAAAGAGTTTTGTTACACTGTACAAGACCGCAGTACTTCAGAAACCTTTCTGCTCCCAGCTCCGTAGTGACGTTTCCCGTTGCTTTACAGACAATCACAACTGAGAGCTGAACAGTGCAATCCCTGTGTGCCAGGTGCTGGTACCAGCCACCATGGCTTCTTACACACACCCATGTCGGGGTGAAATGCCACCAGAAACTGGTCTTGCAAAGACCAACTTTTCCTTGTGTTATGTAGGAAGTGGAAGAGTGAATTGTTCTGCTCTTCTTTCCAGTGCACTTGAAACCCTTCTTGATTTGGTTTTGTGTCAAGATCAGGACCCAGTAGTGGTTTGGACAGACTTTATCTTTGTGAACGTTTTACTAAAACCAGGACATGAGGTGCTTGTTCTTTGTGACACTCAGCAAAGCTTTTGGTACAGCTGGCAGTGTCTGAACTGAACCTGCCTTGGCAGAGAAAGGTCAGACTGTGATTCCAAACATGCCTGATTTAACCTCACTTCCCATGAAACAGGAAACCCCTGTGAATGCCCACGAAGGTGTCAGCCCCATGCCTGCTTGCACTGGAGTCTGCCTGTAGGAAAATTGACTTTATCTTGTCCCCTGTGAGCCCATTTGAAGTCCCCTGCCCTACCCCATAGGAGTGGGAGAATGTTACACAGAATCCAGTTGGGATGTGAATGGATTGGTGGAGATTTGAAATCCATCCTCTTTTCTTCTTTACCCTTGTGGCAGAGGATTAGGGAGGCACAGCTGTATTTAAAAATAAGGGAAAAGGCCCAACCAAAGGACAAAGGTGCTTGTTGTGTCACAAGGATAATGGAGGTGGTGAGATGGAGACAGGGACACTTTCCACTGGACCTGTTGGCTCTGTCCTGCTTTGCTTCATCTGGGGAAAGCACCTCTCCAGGTTGAAGAGGCAACAAAACAATCAGATCATTCTAATTATATCACCCCAAATGCAGCAAACTAAGGCTGGTTTTGTCTCTTAAAAATGTAGCCTCTGCATTTCTATGCATTTGCTCCTCAACCAAAGCAGTGCCACAGAAGACTTGAGGCCTAAGCAATTACTGTAAGCAGACCAGTGATGACAAAAGGTTTTTTATTGTCTGATACTGTATCAATATGTAGCAATAACTGATGCTATGTTTTGTACGTTTGTTTTTAAATGACACGGAAGGTGCAGATGCATTGCCAAACCCAATGGTTTACTCATAAACACGCCACACACAGGCAGCCTGCAGAGGCAGCCATGGTTTGGCCAGTGACGCAGGGAATGAATAGGTTATTTATCCCAGATCCGTTGTTCCTGGCTGCAATCACCCAGTCAGTGTGCAGGAGCTGGACAGAAAGATTGGTTTGCGAGACCTGGCTTCCTCTCCCGCCAGGCTGGGTGTCTTTGGGAGGGCAATGCCTGGCTGCTGGAGGTGTGGGATACTGCACACCTCAGTGCTCGGGGCTCTTCATGGCAGTGGATGCTCCAGAGCTGGGTGCTGCCAGGCTTCTGAAGGCCCCCCTGCACTCTCTGGTCTCTAGGGGTGTAGGTTTCTATCTGCCCACGTTGCAGCGGGTCACACAGCTGGCATCAGGCACAGGCAGCTGGCTGTGCTTGTCCAGGAGCAGGAGGTGCTTGGCCCTGGGTGAGCCCTGGTCCTGTGGTCGTGACCATGCCCAGCTGTGAACCAAGTCAGCTCCCCCCCCCACTGCCTGCCTTGCACAGGCCCTGGCCAGGACACCTCCTCTGACCTCCGCAATTCAGGTGAATCTTTGTATATTGTTTACTTGTTTAAAAAAAAAAAAAAAAAAGAATAAGTTAAATTTAAGTCTGTAGAAATTAATTTACAACTGAAGGCAGAGAAACCTGAGTTCTAATAAAAGGAATTTTGTGAGATGTGGTGTTTTTTTTTTTTAATGTCATGTACAATAATGTAAAACCAATGTTACCATTTGATATAGCTTTTAAATCTCTGAAAGAGCACTTGCTTTAAAGTGTTTCTTACAACTGAAGAAGAAAGCCCCCTTTGTTTCTTAATAAATACTTTATGGTGTGACTTTGGTTTTGTTTGCTTTGTCATAGGGTTTTTATTTTTTCAGTTAATGCTCTGCTTTCCTTTGTCTCCAAAAGAACATCTGACCAGCCCACCTCTCCAGACTAGCAAAACCGAAAGTTTGAACTTTTTGTTGTGTTTTTAAAGAATAGCAGTAAACCAAACAACTTATATGTCTGAACAGTGTGCTGCAATGGGGCATGTTCTGAGGGGTTGTGTTTGGAGAGATGGGGTGCAGGGAGATGGCATCTGAGCATCAGCTGAGATAGGGATCCTTCACCTCTCGGGTGGCTAGGGAGCAGTGGTAGAAGCAGACAGGCCAGAGCCTGTGGGCTCATCCAGCTCCCTCTTTTCAATGAATGCCAAATACTCTGCAGCAAATACCATTTTCTGAGGATTTTGGTTTCAGTTGGATTCACAGTTACCAGCTGAGAATTTTGAATGTATAACTCTCAGTAAGTGGCTGTGCTGTTCCCACTGTCCTCTGCGTGGGGACCCTTCTTGCTAGAGCAAGCTCCATCCTCAGAAGTGAGACCAAAACCAAAGCCCTGTTTTGCCAGGGGACACAGCTCAGTCTGGGATGAGGCCACTCTGCTGTCCTGGTGTTTCCTCCTTCCTGCTGCTGGTGCTGCTGGCATTGCACTCTGTTGGCAGGTGGGTGGCTGGAGGAGCCAAAAGGGCACAGAGAGGAAACTGGATGATGGTTGGATCTGCATGTTTATGACTCAAAAAAAGTAGGGAAGAACAATCTGGGAAAAACATCACCTTGATCAGGCTCTACATAGCACATTCCAAAATGCCACAGCTTCCTGGTGTTTGGGGGAGGTGAGGTAGCATGGCTGGAAGCAGAAAGCTGGCAGGAAAGGAGGGGGTCAGCCATGGCTCAGAGCAGATGTGCTGAGGTGAAGAGTACTGCGCAGCAGGGGAGGCCAGCAATTTGTGTTAAAGCTTTTCCTTGTATTTTTATCTGCAGAGTTTCTTTCCCCTTGGCAGTTGTTTCTGTGCCATGACGGAGTTGGTGTGCACAGCAAAGAGTGGTGAGCGTGAGGAAAAGCTGGCAAACCCCACACAGGCTGGGCTGGTGCTGGTCTGCCCTGAGCCATGCCACCAGGCTGGTGGTGTCCTCACAAGGGGACCTGTGGGCACAGCGCTGCCCCGAGGTGGCCATAGGCAATCCCGTGCCCAAACCACTAAGCCATGCAGAGAACAGCAAGAAACCATCGCCAGCGACAGGATCCCCTCCCAGCACACACGTGGAGAAACACTCTGGAATGTCTCCCCTCTGAGCTGGCCACTTCAGGTGATAGAGCCCCTTAGCAGAGGCTTGTATGGCCCTGTACAGCTGCCGCCAGCTGTGCCATGGTCATTAGGGGACAGTGGAGGTTGGTGCAATTCAGGGGCAGTGCTCACATGTGGCCCACGAGGCCCAATAGGAGCAAGCCAGGGAGTAGGTTTCAGCTCATCACGTTAACCTCAGCACCTCCCTTGCAAAATATCTCATTTGCTGCTCACTTTTGGTCTTGCTGGAGCTCTTCTTCTGCCTCCAGATTTTCTGCTTTTCCACTCTTTTCCTCCCACTGAAGTTATTACTAAATATTATTCCCCACATGTATTCCCTTCTATTTTTCCAAGCTGAATCTCATTTTATTGTTTCCTCCTCATATTTCCTGCTTTTCAGTAGGTTCCTTTGTAATATTTCTCTGTCCTCAGTGGGGTTTGCAACATTTTCCTGCCCAGGATCACTTGCAAATGGACTGAACAAATCACATAAGCCTGTGCCATCCATTCTGCCCTTCCCCATCTACATAGAGTGTAGCCAGTTCCATGAGAGTCTGGTCACCCTAGAGGCTCAGAGTGTCCCCTGTCCCATAGAAGAACATTTAATCCTTGTGACACTATTTCTGTGCAGCCTGAATGGCCAGATAACCTGGTCACTGGTGCTGTAACAGCCTCCTGTGCCTTAGCAATGGGGATATGCCATCGTGCTGGGCCACATGCCACAAAATACCAGTGTGGGCTCCAGTGAGAAGTCCTCAGGTGAGCCAACACTGTGGTGTGGCTGCTCTGCACCAAACACTATATAGTGCTTGTCTGTCTGCAGCAAGCCCTGGAAGCGAGGTTGGCACAGGTGATGTCTTGTCCCAGCAGCCTGGGGTGTACCAGTTCCCCCCATCTCCTGGGGGACGCCCAGTCCTGGACACAGCTTCCCCTCCCGCCCATCCTTGGGAAGCCACTGCAGCCCTGGCACAGGGATGGATTTTCTCCCCCTGCTGCAGAGATCCCCCTTCCTGTGCCAACACTTAACCGGTTTTGTGATTTGCCCACAGAAATGCTGTCCTAATTGCTTGGCTTAATTTCTCTTTTATACCTGGAAAATCTCAGCACGCTGAATTTGGAAAATACCTTCCCACTTAACATCAAAGGTAACATCTTCCAAATACCAGGAGCAAGGCAGCAAACATTCCACTAGGCATGGCTGAAAAGTTGCTAGGTGTGCAAGAGGCTGAGTATCCTCTTACTCCCTGATATTCGTTAGAAGAGGGGAGACACACCTCTCTGGAGTGTAACATGAGTCACAGGTCTCGGATTGCAGCAATGCCTCCAGCATTGTACTGGCTGCTATCTTTGTCAAAAGAAAGCTGGCTGACTTTATTTTTAATATTAATCAATTTCGGTGGCTATTTCTGATAAGAGGAAGCCATGGAGGTAACAACTCAAAGCAGTCACTTTCTGCACAGGGCACATCCAGCTCACCAAGGACACACGTTGCTTTCTGTTGGCATTGTCCGTAACACATCAGGAAATATAAAAGAAAACTCACCTGAAACCTTGAAATCTTGTCTGCCATCACAGGCTGTTGCAGAGACACCATTTAGGCTTATAATAGCAAAAAGAGATTTCAAACATTCAAGAAAGAATAGCAATAACATCTTTCTCCTAAACGTGATAATCCTTTACTTTCAAGTAAATAGTCCCTTATTGGCTGTTATCAGTTCTTCAGAAAACTTCCAGCAAAATCAAGGCAAACAGTGATACACCAAGATGAAAAATGTTTAATTCAACTGGTAAGTTGCTTTCCAGGAAACCTCCTTCATGTTTAGTGTTGAACCAGTTCAGGGCATGGCCCACGCTGGTTTGCCTCTCTAGGTTAATTTGAAAAAAAATAAAGCAGGAAGGCACTACTTTGAATCTCATCAATGCTATTAAACCAGGCCAAGTGAGCATCATGTCAGAAAACAGTAATAATGCAGCAATAAAATAAAAATACTTCTCTATCTCCCATCTCCCTTCCAAGATACTGAGCAGCTTCAGAGGATTATCAAAACATTGGCTGGATTGGAGGGGACCTTAAAGATAGTCTAGTTCTAATCCCCTGCAGGAGGGACACCTCCCACTAGACCAGGTGTCTCAGTGTCCCATCCAGTCTGGCCTTGAACACTTCCAGGGATGGGGTACTTAGGTTTCCTTCCATGAGATTTAGGAAGAGCTTTGAAAGCTGATGGGAAGAACCTGTCAGAGTGTTTGATTCTGCTGGGTGCAGAGCCCAGCTTAGCTGGGCCACAGACTTCCCAGAGCTCGCTGGTGCTGCAGATGCTAGCACCAGGGCAGGTCTGACTTACTGCAGGACAAGATGAGGATGTTGGTGTGTTGCACAGACTGCTATGCTTCAGTATCGAATGGTAAATATTGGCTTATGCAGCTGCTAATTTCCTCAATATTTGCTTTTGAGAGACAGAATCCTATTGACTTCACACAATCAGACAGTCTATGCATGACTGTAAATATCTCATTATGGGGGAAAAAATTATTCTCAATTTACATTGCTGCAAATTGAAAGCAAGTGTTGTAGAGCCACTGTGCTGTCAGAATCAGGCTCTCAGTTTAAAGGCTGAAGCTGAAGCCCACCCTCACTGTGGATGGGCCAAATACATACAGCCATTGCACAGGATTTAGTTGGCAGCTCAAGCTCTGATACCTGGCACATCCAAATGAGCTGGCAATATGATCACACTGTGGTTTTTTATGGACTAAGGCATGTATTTGGGAGCTTACAGGCAGTTCCTTCCACAGTGTGGAGAAAGGAAGGAGTGAGATGGACCAGCACAGTTACAAACCCAGACCACAGTCCCTTTCTTCCAGTCCTTTTCTCCTGAGGACTGGGGGGTGCTCCTGCTGACTGTACTGGATACCAGCAAGTACCAGCAGCTCCACAGGACCAACAGTCTTGGTTTACTGTGACAGCTGTGCTGGACATTTTTGATGAGTCTGTAGGCCAGTGCCAGCTGAGCCATCAGACAAGGTGGCTGTGAGAGCTGAGGCTCCCAGACTTGCCACTACAGGATTTAAGTGCCAATCTGCCCTGAAAGGTTGCAGCTCCTTCACTTGAGGGCTGCTTTGTGTGACTCAGGGAGCTCAGTGCCCCCACCACTCTGACATGACACTCTCACACAGGGGCAGCACCAAACACCAAGGGCAGTACAGAGGGGAACCATGACTGCCTCTTCGACCATCACCCCATTGTCCTTAGAGAGTCATGGCAAGAACAACGCCACATGAGCTCCCTCCCATCAAGCTTCCTCATGATGAACATCCTGGCTGGGCATGGACACTGCAACAAGGTCTCACCAGCATTGTTCACCATTCCCTTGCCTGGGACACAGCCTGCTCCTCATCTGCCCTTGAGCTCCTCGCTCAGTGTGGACAGCCAAAAACCAGCAGTGTCTTTCAGGGATTTTTAAAACCTCATTTCTCTGCAGTCCTGTATTTCTGCTGAGGAGGAAACTCACTGCTCCTTCCAGGTTTCTGAGGACTTGCTGCACCCCAAATGCTGAGGGAAACTCAAAGGGGCACGGGGCTGTGCTGGAGGGAGGGCTGGTCACCAGGTACTGCCACAGCAGCACTCACTAAAAGGGATTATGTTTCTGAAATCTTTTTGCTTAACATTCCTCAGCCGGACCTTTCTCAGTTACACTTTTATTTTTTAATGCTCCCATTTCAGACTTGAGCATTAATCTACAGGTTTAGGGACTTTGATTCTTTGTTCTGGTATGAGGCACTGAAGACTGCCGTCAACAGACTTAGCAGCTGCTCCGGCAAATATTTGGCTCTGGGACATGAGCACTAGGCTCTCTCGCAGCCTTGCCTGTCAGACTGTTAGGGGGAAAGTCTCTGAGGTGATTAGTCAACTAATATATCTAATAAGGGGTTTAAGCAGCAATCCATTATGTTTAACAATTCTGAGAATCATTTCCCTTTTAGTGTGCTGTACAAGAGACGACAGTGCAGGGAGCAGTTGGCTGAGCATCCAATTCTCCCACCACCAACTGAATAAGGCTTATTTAAGTTTATCATCAATTTTACTTTGGCATAATTGATTGCCCAGATGTGTGAGAAGCTTTTACAAACAACACAGTTCCTGCTACGTGCTTGCAGGCTGGGCTGCAGCTATGGAGGCCCAGGGAAGGAGCAGGCATTTACTCCAGCAAAAGAGGGACACACAAGTTCATCACTCTCTTTTAATTTCCCTGCAAAGGAAAAGCAGATACTGGTCTGGCTTTTGGGATAAAAATGTTTTGAAATGTGCTCAAGCAATGACTTGTTAAGGGAAGAGGGGAGATTTGGCTTACACCTTCTTTCTGTTCCATAATTTTAAAAAATCCAGAAATAATTTGTTGTAAAAAAGTCTCTCTAGGCTTTTAAAACTGGTTCTGTCAGCAACCTATTAGGAAAAATCCTATTCCTCAAGTTAGAGCACCCTAAAGGGGAAAAATTTTAGCCAATCTATATAAAAATTTGCATTTTGTTCCTGCTAAAATCTGTTTAATTCCAGCATCTGGAATGGATCCAGCATATTTGGACAAATGATCTCTTTGTTAAAGCTCATACCCTTTCATTTTCTATAGGGATCTGACAGTGCATGGTCACCAAAAACCAAGTAAGGTCAACCTATTCTGCAAATTTAACTTCAGCCATAATTTGAGTCCCATTCCTGAGCTGGCGCCAAGTGTCCCCTGGCATGTGTGGATGCAGCACTACTGGGGACACGAGAGCCTCCATGTGGTGCTTCCTGCTGCTGCTGCTCTTGTTTGAGGCCGAGGTGCTCCAGAGTCACTTCTCCAGGTCAGGCAGCATGAGCAAGCTTGGCAACGTCAGCTGAGCGCCATCAGCAGAGAGATGTGACATTCCTGAGCAGGCAGAGCAGGAGACAGCCTGGCCCTGTGCTCTGAGGAAAGTGTCTGGCACGGTCTTGCCTCACCTCACATCTCGCTGCACTGTCAGACCATGCTCCTCCTTGGACTGAAGAACCTGAAGGCCCAGTGTTAAAAAAGCCTCTTGCACATTCAGCTGCAAGTAAGGAGGCAAGGGAGGGGTTTTAGGGCTTAATTTTCCCCTGCTGTGTCTATGTGAATTAATTGGGACAAAAGACTTCCAAGCTTTATTTTGGTGAAGCCTTGGTGGGACCAAGTGTATCATTTGTAGAGGAACCTCTCTCCATCTAGCTTATATAAAAAGATAGTTTTGCCCCTGAAGACACTATTCAAATACAAGTACCTATGACCTGCTGTCAGCTCATCAGTTTCATTCTTATTTTGCCATACTAGCCTTGCATTTGGGGCCTGATTTGAGACCTATTAAAGGAACTCAAGCCTTGTTCTAATGAGCAGGCCCTTAAAACACACCCAAAAGGCCGTGAAAAAATAAAAAGAATCCCTTCAACAGCTTTGCAGACTAAATCTCAAATGTATTTAACACTGAACTCTTGCTGCAAAGCTTGTGGGGGGATAAAACAAACAAGCCTCGGTCTGCTGGATTGCTTTAATAAAAGGTTTATTGGAAATATTTTTGTGCAGACATACAACAGTCAACAATGCTGTTCAAAGCTACAAATTGTCTAAGTTTACTGAACCTTCTAAAAATACAAGTAAATGACCTTCATTTGTATTCAGTCTGGGAGGGAAACAAACTCCACTGAAATGCAATGCTGTATTTAAACTACCAGAGGACATTAACAGGACCTGAAAATGGTAACACTTCTAGAGGAAAAAACCCACACACCACTGCTGCTCTGCTGGGAGCCAATTAAACATCCCCCCACAGCATCACTCCTCTCTGCATATCCAGATTAAAATGTCCCCATCTGAAACAATATTTAAGCAATTTGAGTACAGATATGACAGACAAGCAGGCACATGACTTGGGTCGCTGATGAAAAAGATGCTGTTAAAGATCCTGTCACTCAAGACACTGAATATTTGACCTCCCAGTGCAATGGGCTGCACTTTGGGGGCAGGAGGAGGGACAGGGAGAGGTTTTCAAGTCAGACAATTCTTCCGGCACACACATGTACACTGTCCCAGAGGGCTTGGCTGCCTCACTGCTTTATAACTGGAGCCCTTTTAAAAAAAAAAAAAAAAAAAAAAAAAAAAATTGAGCAACAACTTTGAGCAACTGAGCAACTTTCCAGTCTATGAACTCCTGAGGGTAAGAACAGCAAGTACCCTCATTCCCTTTCTGAATCAACATACCAACCAGAAGGGCAGAGAAGAGCATAAGCATGTCTGGTGAACTCCATGTTTTCTAAGAAACCCTGCAGATGTTTTGAAATTGATTAATTTATGCCAAGGCAACATCTGGAACATCTTCGCAGGAAAACCACCCAGTAAGGTAGTTAGAATTTAAAACAATCATGTCTTTCTGTTAATGTTGGCTTTTTCCCTTGGCTTCATTGCTCCACAATTACAAGGGTGCTGACCTTCCAGCTATGCGTAGTGACAGTTTGGCAATATATTAACACTTTTCTTCATTGTTAGACTTCTGAGTGATTCCCCAGAGCTGGGATTGCCCACACAGAATTTGTCATTTACCAACTTCTGTTTCTCTTTCGTAGCTACAAAGATGCTGAAGGAGAACAGACCTCTTGTGGCAGACTTCTGGAGAACTTACCTCACCTTCTTCATACGCAAAGGAAGGCTTTGAATAAACACCAGTACTCAGCCACGTCACCTTCTGTCCACACCACACATAAGCAGGCCATGATTCCAAGTGAAACAACCCCTGGGTTTCACATACAATCACAAAGAGATTCAGGTGCCCAGATTAACAAGTCCCTTGCACTGGCCTGAGTGATAAGCACCTGCCCAGGAGCAACACCTAAGCAGAAGTCCCACTAACTTTCCATGATGGACTGTCAGTCAGGACTGAAGTAATTTCAGTGCTCAGTTCTGGTGAGTCCATGAGGCAAGGAGGAACCAGTAAACAATTTAGCAATCTTCATAACCCAGGAAACAACCTGCTAAAGCCAAAGTATGCTAAGCAGGGGACACTTCTGGCAGGGACTCATTCAAAGTCCAGGTTTCGGCTTGGTAACAGCTCTCAGCTTCAGGAGGTAACAGTGCTTCACAAATTCTCAACTCAGCTCTGCTCCCTTCCCAGAGCCACAGGAAGGAACCAAAGAAATCAGCTTTATCACAGCTCTTCATGAATGCCTGAGGAATCCATCCCCTCACTAACCTCTAACAGCAGCACTGGTCTTGGCCAATCTGTTTTGTTTCCCAGTCCCTTCACCTCTCTGGACAGCCCATCCAAAAGCACATTCCTGGCCAGATAAACTCAGTCAAGCTGTCTAGGTCTCCTGCAGGTCACTGAGAAGCTATCACCTTTGGGATTCACTTGTGTGGCCAAGCAGTGCAGGGCACTTTCTGGTTTTCATTTGCCAACAAAGCTCAAAGCCTCCATTAATCTTACTGCTACATATGGAAAAGGTACCCATATGATTCATTTTGTTGTCACCTGTTGTACTGACCTATCCTGTGGCCTTCTCCAGACACACAGCTCTGGTCACAGACCCTGAAAGGTAGTGAAGCCTCTCTTGGGTGTATACAGGATACTAGGAAGAGGTGAGTGTAAGAATCCTTCCTGAGGACAGAAGGGGTGCAACTGCCTGGGGGCTGAGGAACATGCATGGTCAGTACCACATTTCAGAAGCAGATTGCTACCCAGATACACCAGTTATAGCATAGACACAGCCAGATTCTCCTGTCCAACCCCTCAGGTATTTCATACCATCACCATTTCTTGTTAGACTCAATAGGACACAAAGAGCTCTCCTGCAACCTGAATGACGTTTAAGTCATTGATACTGTATGATGATTCAAAACTAAGGTAAAATACCCTCAGTGCTTAACACTAATGAGAAATCTGATAAACCCAAGGTGCTTCTCAGGTCCAAGCACCCACTCAATGCCTGCTCTGCTTCAAACCTCAGCTGTGAGAAGTACACTCCTCAGAGCATTTAAAGATTAAGTCATTATCTATAAAACCAAGGCAGAATGTAAACAGAGTATCACTAGCTATTCACTGATGACTGGAGGCAATGTGAAAACAGAAGATTTAGTGAGTTAGCCCAAAAGGGCAAAGTAAGCCTGCAGGACAGGGACAGTGTAAGGACTGTGCACCTCTCAGGCTCTTGGGTTGTCCATAGAGGTCCAAGTTCCACCCTGTGTGGCCACTGACCATGTCCCCACATTTCACATATTCACATAAATAAAGCTTTCTCTGCTTTATTTATGACTTTATTATTATGACTGTCTCCCAGCTGTAAAATATAATGTAATCTTAGGGACAGAAAACTTCCCTGCAGCATCTGCTATGAGCTGCTGGCTGAGGCAGGAGAAGAGACTGCACAGTTTTGGCATGCACTAAGGGATGTGTAGTCTAGTAAACTGCAGATTAGCGAGGCTTGACTGTTATCTTAATTTACAGCCCATATAGTTCATGTTAACTCTACACACATTTTTAGGTATATTAGCAGCTTAGTTTGACCCAGATACTTTTACTGGTTATTCACCATTTCTCCTTGATAAGTTATTACTGACTTCCCACTCTAGCTCCCTACAGCAAGACCTGAAGCCCTGTCAAGGAAAAGAAAATGTCAACAGACTTCTCAGCAGTGCTCAGAGCTTCCACTCGCCAGCTTTAAATTGCTACTAGGCAATCATTAAAGGAGCAGCAGCTTCTAGGCAAGCTGCGCTTATGGTGTTATAAAAAGCAGCAACCAGAGCCAAATCTAATTCAGGAAAATCACCATTTCCATCTGAATATCCAAACCCACCTCCCTTTGGTCAGCGCAGAGAGCTGCTCAGGAAGCCATTTTCTGATCAACCCTCGGGAGCTAAGTCTGGACAGTCAGGCAGAAATCCCCCATTCCTTCTGCTCCAATACCCTGTCTAGTTGATAACATTTTCATACAGCACTTTCAAAGGCTGCTGTTACTGCTCCGTGTATTTGCCCTAATGAACAAGGAATTCTGTTGATGCAGAGCAGCTGTCATTCTCCTTCTGCAAACACAGCACCCGAATACACCTCATCATTGCTCATCAAGAGAAGCAACTCCAACACCCAGTCTATGGCACATTACAATACATTAATTCCTGTAATGACTCCAAAGAACAAGAAGAATGCCAGGTCTTGACCTGGGTGGGTTCTACAGAATTAACTCAGCTAGAGATTAAGGCCATATAGTGATGATAAAGTCTGACCCACTAGCCCCAGTGTCACATACTGTATAGCCCTGTGACAAATCCCATGTGCAATTCCCATTGAGCTGACAACCAACACACGTACCTCAGTCTAAGCCACCATTCACTCTAGGGAAGGTTTTTGTTTGTGACACACACTGACCTCAATTTACAGGGAGGTCAAAATGATACAGCCCATAGTCTGCACTAATAAAATAAATCACATCAGATGACAGCTGCTCCTCCCCAGCATCTTTCATTATGTTCTGCAAAATTTTGTTGTCCTAAGTTAAGAACAGAAAAAACTCCAGGATCCTTTCTATTCTTTGCTCAACACATTTACTTGCCATTCTCCATTATCCAAAGGCTTTTAAAAGTTTCTTTTCTGCAGCCTCATGAAAAGCCTCCAAATTGTTTACATGCCAATGTTTGGTGTGTAGCTTAGAGTACAAAGACTAAGCTGATCTCATTTTGCCTTGGTGAGAAGTTAATTTTCCTTGTGTTTTTACAAAAGGAAGAAACAATTAGCGGTTCTGAGGAGAGGCTTACACCACACATTTCCTAAACAGATTTGGTTTCTAAATAAAAGGAAGTGTTTAACAGGTTATAAAACTCCTGTGATCAGGTTTACTCTCCCCTTATTTACTCCCTGCACTAGTATTTGTGCCTTTAAACAAAATTCCTCTCCCAGAAAATACATATATCCACACTTGGCCCCTTGACATTCAAGCCCATGGCAAAATTATTTGTACGTTTTCCTTACTGCATAATTGTCTCATTAGCACTGCAGAGAGAAGGTGATGACTTTTCCCTCTGTGCCATCAGCCTAATCCAAGACCAACCCTGACTGGTGCTGCAGGAGCAAAATTTGCCTTTTCTAAAATAGAAGGGGACTCCAAATCTCTGAGGTAGCACTGGAAATTGAATTACAGCACTCGAGCACTGGCATTTCTTTGCAACCCTTAAGGAAGATTAAATCTGTAGGCCAGGCTGGAGCTTTCCTTTCCTTTGCTAAACATAAACATTCATAATCAAATTGCTTTCGGATATATTTAAATCAATAAAAAATTCTGGATGATGGTCAATAGGGCAAAAAACAATGCCAACTTTTTAAATACACAGATGTAGTATATACATTAACCACAAAGCCTGGCTTAAACACAGCAGTATTTACTTTATACTGTTCAGAAACGTGGCTTGGCAACTAAAATTAAGAACTTGTCTGGAGGACAGCATAAGCTTCTAAGAGCTCTTTCAGCTTCAACTTACGCCCCAGTTTTTGCCTTTTTTTTTTTTTCTTCCAAATCCCAATCTATGCAGCAGCACGCCTGTCCCAGTGGCACAGCAAGGCCATGGAGCCAGCATTCCTTCCAGGGCTCATGGGTCTGAGTGTTCTGGGAAGCCTGTTGATGGATCAGATCTAGAAGAGGGACTGGTTTGGCTGAACAAACAAACAGCAGGTCTTTTCATAATGGCCATCTCTGTGTGTGTCCATGTGTGTGCACGCACTGTGTAATCCCTTCCTGCCCTCCTCTGCAAACCTCTCTTACCTGGCCAGGGGAAGGCTTCTTTGGGGTTACACTATCAGCTTTCTATGCAGATGTATACCTCATCAACATATCTGACAATATGGTACCTTTAAATTAAATTTCTCACTGTTTTGTTCTACTATTAAACTGGGAATGAGGTCATGGAGGGAAGTCCCAGGCTACATTTGAAGTACACATCGAAATACATCATGAAGCGTTATGAGGAGGCACCTAGTTGAGTTCATTTTTGTGTACAATGCCATGCACTCAAGACAGCTGCCCTGCCAAGCTCTGACTTCCATATCCTGGCTGTGTGAGTAAGCTATTAGTTGGGTTTCAGAAAGCTAAGATAGAATCCTAATAAATCCTGTAAAAGGGCAAGAAATATTCTAAGTAATTGATTGCTATCTTGTGTTATTCTGTGGTAGGAAGGCAAATAAGCATTTTTAGCTACAAAATGTGTTGCAATCAAAAATTTTATGTCAAAAGGTCTGTTGAAAATTTCAGACAAATTAATTAACAGTGAATACAAGAATGAGTAAAGTCTGCATGCGGTCGTGTGCACTTGGTCTGTCTGTAACAAAACAGGAAATCTCAGCGCCCCGCTCCAATTAAGCAAAGGCTGATTTCTCATGGAACATAAATTTTCTACTTTTCCCCCAGAACAACCTTATGCCGACATTTTAAATAGTGGTAAAACATTGTTTTTAATTTCACACCTCACATAGCACAGTCAAATGCTTCATAACAACATAAACAAAACTTTAGGCAGAGCTTTGCGACTGAAGTCAAACAATGATTTCCCCCCACAGTATGCACTCAAGGTTTGCAGGGAGAATACAGAAACTTGTTGGCTAAGGCCACAGAAATGAGTTCTCTGGTGTTTTGGCTGCTGTCGCCAAATCTAGTCATGAATGTGTTAACAGCGGATGCATTGATCCAAATCCCATTATTCCCACCACCCATCACGTAAAGAATAATTTATTCTATTTCTGTTCTCCTTTTGGTTGTATCGTAGGATCGAACAACTTGCGACTGGGAAACAACACCGTGTTCTTCTTGAGAAAATGCATACCCATCTGAAAAAGCAAAGAAGAAAAAAGAGATCAGTCACCGGAGCTGAGCTCAAGAGCACAGACCACTTTTAGGAACAGTTTTAGACATCACTGAAGTTATGTGATTGAGACTGCAACCATCTTAATTTCTGTGCTGCGCTTCTGACGCTTAGAGCTGCGCACTGCATTGCCCACGTGGCACAGAAAGGGTGTCTGCTGCCAGCTCTGTCCCTCTGCTCCCCTTCCCAGGCCAGGTCAGTGCACACCAATGCCCTCTGAGTTAACCTAATAAGCTACAGATTGATTTGAACACACTCCCATAGTACCCCTATAGTGGCAGAGCTTCTTTAAAGACTTTACAGAGAGGTAAAGATTTGCATTTCAGCTTAATTCCTCTGAAGTCCACTTTATACCAGCAGTTTCTTTGGAGAAAGGTGGGAATGTCTAGCCCACAACCAGATTTTTCTCACATTTTCCTCTTAACTCCCCTCAGGATGTTTTTTTTTAACAAATTTTCAAGTGGAATCTTGAAAAGACGAATGACACCATGAAACTCTTGATTCTCTCAGCCACCACTTATATTTTGCATAGAGCAAACACACATTCTGGAGGTGTCTATTTTGTTAATCCTGCTAGCTAGCACAATCCTGTGGTCTCCCTAGAGATCAAAATAATTCAGATGAAAATAACTCAGATGAAAATAACCATGTGCTTGATTTCTTTTAAAGTATTGTGGACAGGTAAGTGACATTTTTTGACAGCATCTGCAGAACACCACAATGCTGGTAAAACAGTCACAAATAGCTAATGGGCCAACATGATGAAACAGAAGACAGACTTGTGGATGTGGCCCCACAGAAAATTCTGAATGGAAAACTATAGCAAAGGACAGGAGATTTTTTGACACCCTGAGTGTCAAGCACAACAGGAAATCTTTGCCAGTAAGTGGAGGAGATTCAAACAGAAATACAGTCACACTGCTCCAGTCACATCTCCCTCATGGAAGTGATTGCAGGACAGCAGGAACCTTGATTTGATTACATGACCAATCATCCCAGCATCCCATTTTATTTTCCCCAAGCGATTCCATGCCAATATACACACTGCTACGGAGGCACAGGTTCGTTTTTCCTGCCTGTAGCTGAAGGTTCACAGAATACATTCATGAAATGCAAACAGCCTTTTGGAAAAAGTATGTCCATACTAGATCATTGCAAAGGAAGTACGATGTACAAAACAGGCTTTCATTTAAAAAAGGGTAGATTCACACTTAAACAAACACATCCATTGGGTTTGTTCCATGTGAAGGGCCAGCATCCTGTTAGTTTTTTTGGCTAAATTCTCTGTGGATAAGTCAACTTGGTCAAAGACCTCAAGCTTAAGCCCTAGAAGACTGAAGTCCATATCCCATTACCTGATTTGCATTGAGGTGGTTTTGCCATATTTACTTATCCATAAGATCATCCAGCATAGTAGAGTCTCAACTGCCATAACTACTGCCAATCCAGCACTGACCACACAAGTCAGTCCTGGGTCTCATCTTCCCATGACCTGCTTATTCCCAGTGCTGGCACAGGCCTGCAGACAGCCAGGCAGCCCAATCACTCTGCAACGCCAATGCAAAATTCAGGCAAAGGAACCTGTTCACCGCTTTCACACCAATAGGAAACGCCTTAATACAGCAAGAAATTTCAGGCTAAGATGATGTGTGATTAAGAATACCAGGGGTATCCTTACATGTTCATGTCCCTCATCCATCCTGGAATATCAGCAACAAGGGTTTTGTGCGTATGTCATGGGAAAGGCTGTGACCCCCCAAGCTTCTCAGCTGAAGCTCAACATTTGGCAGTTCATTTAAGACTTTTCCTGTAGATCTCTATACAGGAAGATGAGTTCATATCGCATTTTTTCTATTCACATTACAATTAAAATTAAACTTCAAGCTGTTCGGGCAGCTGACTGTGCCTTCTGGAATCAAAATGCTGCAAATGCTTGAGTCCCATCCGCGCTCCCCAAGCAGCTCTACATTTCCACTGTTTCCCAGCCCCATCCAAAAACAATGAAAGTTTCCATCTGTCAGTTACTAGGGACCTTTCCGGAAGTTTGAACTTTTCCCCCAAGTCCAGCCTTAAAACCACACCTATGAGCTTGCCTAGGGAACAAGGCCCTTACTGTTCAGCTGTCCTGCAGCAGCCCAAGAAAGGAGCACATTTCTTTGTGGCTTTCTGAGCACAACCCACTCACCCTCACAGAAGGAAGGACCTTTATACTCTGAGACTTCTTATTAATGGAGAAAAGGGGCACTTTTGAATATCTGTCAGTGGGGCTCATTTGTTAAGAAGAGATTCACATTCTCATCAAATGTAAGGTTTCACTCGTACCAGATATTATCAGGCAATCTACTGAATTTTAAAAGCATCCTGTTGGGTATTCTTAAAGCTTTGATATTCTGTGAGTAGATCCAAGCCTAGTCGCCCATTAGGTCTCTAATTTAACACACCCTTTTTCTGTTCACTGCAATGGCTGTTCTGGTCTGTGCAACACTGGACTACAGCAACCATCTCAATGGGTGTGCCTTGAACACAGACAGCAACGTTGTGCAAGCTCAACAGCACTCTTATGGCAACAGCTTCCAAAACCAGGACCAGAAAGTGTCCAAAAGGCTCTTTTTATTCCAGAAGATCTCCTCATGGAAGGACCACTTACAGTTTTAGACACTTCAGGAATTTATTTTAGAGGCCTCCTACTTCTTGCACTCTCCTCTGATTCACCCAAATTGTCTGTCCCAGGATTTATTTAGGCCAGCCAGCAAGAGGGCAGTTGTCACTGCAGCCCATCAGAGCCCTCACCTGCTGCAGCATTTCACTTGTTCATACTGCAGTGGTACTATGGTTTAGTACAGTTCAAAGCATAAAACGCATCCTTTTGTTTGCCTTTGGAGAAAAATGGCCAGATTCAAATCCACTACAACTTTTAGGGGGTTGGAGAGATGTGAGAGACTTTTTTTTTAATCTCTTTAAGGGAATATTGCTTCTTGGATAGCAAAACTCTCTCTGACATAATGAAAATCAACATTGTGCTATCACTCGACCAACCAAATTCTGTCTCAGGTGAAACATTTGGTTCTGCAGAGTTGTTAAGGAGATTTGCTGTGAACTGTGAAGCTACAGTTCACATTTACCAGTTAAACAGTGAATGTTAACTCAGCTTTGACTTCTCCAGCAACCACCTTCAATTTAACCTGGCAAAGGGAAAGGTGCCTAAAATCTTGAACAGTTTGACTGACGCTTACTGAAGTAATTAATTTCTCTTCTGATAAACCATGCATGTGTTTTCTCAAGGACCCAAGAGGAACTCCTGACGAATGGTCCCATCTCTTCAGTCTCAGATACCAACTTACTGGTATTTGCAAGTAGAAAAGAGAGTCAGATGCCACAGCATCAAATTCTAAACCAATAATTCATATTTATTTTTCCTAAATTGATATTAAAAGATTGCAACTCCACTTAACAGTCAATAAACATGTAGCTTGGAAAAAACACAGAATGTATATTATATTTCAAACACAAGCAAGATAAGAGAAAAGGAGTTTAAAAAGCATCTCAAGTAGCTCCCCTGTTGTTTTTCAAATAAAAATGCACTAGCAGAAAAGTGAAAGGAAGAAGGTGTCTGCTAGTGGAGAATAAATGGTGGAATTAGAGCCCTCAGCATGAACACATTATTATTATTTATTATTTGTCAGCCCCCATACTGTGAAACGAACCTCAGATGACAGGTGCTTTTTCTCCACTGATTAATAAGGTGCAAACCATATGCTCTGCATTCAAATTTACTCCATGAAATCACCATATTTTGTCAAAGGAAGAGGGATTTTCTTTGCTAGCATAGGAAGCCTGGGCCAAGTGCAGTAATCCTCACTCAGGTATGGCTATTGGCGCTTCAGGGGGAGTTCTGCCAGAGCCGTGCTTCATGGGAGCAGGACTCAGCTCTATTTTTAAAGAGCATATTGAGACAAATGATAACTGAACATCAGCAGGGGCATTACAGGAGGGAAACCACTCTAGAAGGATGCTGTGGAACTTTCCTTAAGGATGGAGGGTACCCTTCCCATCCTCTGGGGGCACAGGTGATACAGGTCAGTCACGCAGGAGGAAAGGGGAGGTCAAGAGCCATCTTTTATATCTACAGAGTTTGTCTAAAGGAGGTGCTACTCTCACAAAGTCACAGCTGTAAAAGAGACAAGAACCTGGATGGAGACCTGGAGAAAACCTCACAGCCAGCAAACCTTCTGAGGGAGAGTTTTTGCAAATCATTATTGCTCTGTCCCTCAAAGGTGAGCCATACAGCAAGCTAAAGGGAAGGGTCCAAAGACACATCTGAGAGGAGCCTGGTAGCATTTCCTGCTCATTCTTACAAGGTTTCAGAAAGCAGATGGCAACAGGGAACAACCAATTTCACCAAGCACCTTCACCAGGAGGTGAACACAGCTTAAGGAGCAGTGTTGTCAGCACTGCCTACAAGATTGCACTGACATGGTTTTATGTTATCACCTGGGCTTGACAACCATATGCAACTCTTCCACTAAAGTCTCCTGACAATGCCATCCAAACAGCAGCTTCACACTTCCTTTTTTTTTTTTAAGTTTTCATAAACTTCCCAGAAATTATACTGGTAGAAAGAAACCATGTGATCTTTGACAGTACAGCCATTAGATAGATTTCTTTCATGCTTCTGGCACCTCTACACAATTCAGGAACACAAAAACAAAGAGCAAGAAAAACAGCCATGAAAGTTTTACTTTAAGGACACACCCTTCCAAATGGACAGGGCTACTCCAAGGCAGCCACTCTGAGCCAGTTTCTTTAATGATAGGAGGTGCTTGAGAGACTAATGCTGGCTGGCACTCTCATGGCACTGGCTGTGTGGCTCTGTTGCCCACTTTGGGGGCTGGATCCGCAAGAGTCTGGTGCGATATGGGAGCACCCCATGCCATACATCATGTCCTTGTGCTGTGCTAATGCTTTTGGAGAAGGGCTGGCTCACCAGCAGAGAGCTAAGGAAACACACAAGAACTTCTGCCTCTTGTACAGGGCTGTGTAGCCTTGCCTCAGCCAGCTCTTTGCTCCCACCACTGACCACCAGTACTAGCCCAGAAACTCCCTGTGAGATTTTCTCCTTCCCATGTGACTGGAAACAAAACTGTTCAGGCATTGCTTCCTCCCAAAACATTTGGAAATGGTTGCTGTCAAAAATAGAGTAATTTCCAACCCAGTACTGCATCTTTACAATCTGTGCTAGGAAATTTAATCCCATTTTCATTCCTTGTTGGGACCAAGGCAATCCATTTGCTTAAACTTTTGTCAGCTCTAACTAAACAAACCATTTTCCTGCTTTATATGTAAGCAACAGATTCTGAGTTGAAGCCACAAAAGCAATTTTTGGTCTTCACAGCCTGAGAATTTAGAGCCTGGTGGAAACATATGAACAGTTCAAGACTTCAAACAGAGTACTTGTAGTGTGATTTAAGATACCGGCCTGGCATGTCAAGGCTACTGCCCTATTCATCAACTCTTTGCTTTGAAGATTTCTAGCATTTAGTAAACAGTTCTACTATTTAGGGCTGTGAAAACAGCACATATGTTCCCTGGATTTCACATGGCCTTGTATATATAGCAGCTATGCAACACTGGAAAATAATATTTGACAAGAGATGACAGAAGTCATGGATACATCACAAAAAACATCTTTCAGTCCTAACAGCTTCACAGTCAACATTTATGTTCATGTAAAAAGCAGATTGCTGACTGCAACCTGTCCTTACTGGCCTGACTCATTTAACACTTAATCATTTGCATTTATAAGGAACCTGGTTATCCAAATTAGGGTTTATTTTGATCTCATTTTTCTTTCCCAATAGCTGTTCACCTACTAACAACCTGATGATGTGTTCTTTGAGACTTAAAAGCATGTATTAAGTCTGATTAGTTACCCCCTGGTATATCTCCTTTCTGCACTGCTTCACAGGTTTCAGACTGTAGTTAAGTCTGCACAGCAGACTATTTTGACAGCCATTTATTTGTGCATTTTATGGATTTATTCTGCCAATCATTGCTTTTGGAATCTCCTCAAAGAGCATGTTTGCATGCCCAAAGCCATGTTGCTATCAGCATCCCTGGCTCCTTTATACAAAGGATTAAATCCTTGCAAAAATATGGTCCAGAGGGCTGCTCTGCTCACTGGCCTCTCTTCCCAGATGTAGTGGGATTGATTGCCAAAGACCCTACTTCCCTTGACAGTGATGGCGGCCTTCCAATGGCTCTGTCAAGGACAAAGACTATCAGATCCATCACTGTCCCACTCCTTCTAGTCAAATTTCCCATGGAAAACAGGAATACCTCAGGTATTATCCCACCCCTGCCTCCATGACCTGGGCCATAACAGTTCTGCTACAGAAGGAGACACAGCCAGCAATGAGATTTGACTCCTCTGTGATTCTTAAACACTCCGGGGTGTCACTTCCTACTGCAATGGCAATACAAAACCCAAATCTTGAGTGTCTGCTCCTTGCCCTGTGTGCAGCAGTACTGCACATTGAAGGAGTTATTTTCTTTAGTAAATAAGCCTATTGTTACCACCAGTTTCATCACAAGAGAGACTGTATTTTCTCACTAGAAAGGGCTGAATGGGCTCCCTGGTCCCTCAAGACAGCATGATCCTTCAGTCCATCTGGCCTACAGAGCTGCTAGAGATGATTCTAAATACTGTGGAAGCCTTTAAAACACTGACAAAAACCCATCAGGTACAGCAAACACAAGAAGACAAATAAATGGATGACTTCTATCTACATCAACAAGAAATGCCATTTATTTGAAGCAGCAGTAGCAGGCAGTTGTGACATTGCTTCTCTTTTCCCAGCAGCGGACAGAGAGGGAGAGGAGAGAATCAGCTCTGCAGATCATGGCTTTCCTCACCAGAAACACACAGAACCCTAATGGCATCCCTGAAACATCGCTGTATTCTCAGCTAACCACAGCTAATATGACATTTCATACAGAAATAATTTCTATTAAAGCTAGGCTCTATCACAACATTTACTTCACGCAGTTTTTGATTTTTAGACTATTCTTAAGACTATCAGAATTCTACTTTCAGAGAACCTGCATAGTGGAATTTTATCATTTGGGCCTGTTGATTGGATCCTAGAGAATTAACCACATTTGAGCTCCCCTTGCCTAGGGCCAGATACACTAATTCCACTTCCAAATGTACGTGTCTTGCTTCGCAGCACAGCCTTGGCGCTAGATTATCTCTACCTACAATTTAATTAAAAAATAATCACCCTTTGCTTCCCTCATGCAGGGCTGACGCTGTGAAACACAGGCAGGCACGAGCCGCTACTTACGTGATACGCTTTGCTGGACAGAATGAGCACGGAAAAGGCTCGGAGGAGTTTTCCTGCCCAGCCTTTTTAACAAATGGTCACGTTCGTTCACGCTAAGGGAGACAGAAAGAGAGAAAACACACCAGTGAGTAACCAGATAATTTCAAGGTAAAAGTCAACTGTATTTAAAGTACTTGGCAGCTTTGACTTCATCAGTGCTAAAGGTGGTTGTAGCATGAAAAAGAATTTTCTCTTTCTTTAAACTGCACATTATGAAGAGAACTCCTCCTTTCTAAGGACACTTTGTATAAGTCTACTTTTGGTCAATTCATCCCTAATATCACCATCACTGTGATTTCTGAATGTGTGATGACTCTAAATTATTATAAACCATATCAGAAGTCTGACATCGAGTGATAGGAAACATTAAGAAGATTTCTCTTTAGTATTATGCACATGAATCACAGCGTCCACAAACTGCCTTAGAGAGAAGGAGCAAAGCATTGTCGCTTAGCACAAGGTAGAGGGCTTCTATCACACCTGCAAAATGGCCTGAAGCAACCAGAGGTAGGACCCATAGTTAATTCTGCCTTCTAAAGAACACTCTCATTTTAACCTCCCATATGGAAAGAAAACTTTCTATCCAGTTTCTTTTATTAAAAACCTCTTTGGTTTACACAGTTCTTGTCAGAGGCCTGAAAAAATTACTGCTGAATTTACAAAAAGTGAAAATACAAACTTAAGGTGAAAAACACAGTACACCTACAACAGGTTTAACATACCTCCAAGATTAGAGGCACTCTCCACTTTGATTTTTATAAAAAACCACAACACTCACTTCATCAAGAACTTCATGCCCAGAGTTAAAAAAGGATGACTAAGATCCTGACCTTTCAAAGCACTTAATTATGCATATGAGTCCCACTAAGTTCAATGGGGTTTTAAAATAACATAGGCCTTCAAATCTCATTGCACTGGAGCCTCAAGTAACTTAAATATCAGATTATCTTCAGAAAGATATTAGAGTCTACTTTGGTTCAAAGTTCTCCACAATTGGTCTGTTTATTCCATCTCACCCTTATTCCTGACACTGAGATGGAGCTAGTGCATAGAAGGGATCTGTTTGTGGTACAGCTCCTTGCAGTGCCTTTATCCCATTTGCCCTACTGTCTCCATTTTCACAGTCTGCTTTTTCTTTCACATCTTTATTCACAAGGAGCAATTCCACTGATTATGCTGCAAACATGGATACACACCTGAATGCCAATGCTGGTATCTTTCTTGGGTTAGATTACAAATTCACATGCATTTGGTGTACGAAATGGAAATCCCAGCAAGTGCAGCTGCTGCTGTTGACATGCTAACAACAGTTTTAAACAAACAACTCCCTTTCACTGAAGCAGTTTCTTAACCTCAATCAGGAAAGTAACTGAAGAATCTCTGAGATGCCTGTAATATGTAATCCAGCCATGCAGGCTTATATTCCACTTAATAGTCCATTAGGGTAATAGCCGGGCTCACAGTCCTCTGTTCAATGCATAATGAGGTGTCCACAAAAGACAGGGTGGAATCCTTTTCTTTTTCCTGTGATCTCCAAGCTCACACATCTGAACTCGAAGCTTGTAAAAGCTATGGACTCCTCCTCAAAATCTTTACAAACTCTCAGCATTTTCAGACACTTGGTCTCCTCCCCTCCTTCCCCTGGCACTACAGAATCACACCTGCAATGGGTATGGCAGGTTGCTTTCCCTGCCTGCAGTCAGCAGTATTCCCTCAACATGAAACAGAAGTTGATAATAAATTTTGAAGCAGAAGTATTGATTCCAACTGAGTTTGTCAAACAAACTCTAACAACTCTTGGCTCATGAGACCTGTGTGTGTTCAAAGAAGAAAGAATCACAGGTTTCCATTAAAACTAGGGTTACAGCATGAAAGCTTCTAAAAATCTTGGAGGACCCAACTGATTAAAAAAAACCAAGATCAGCTGCTGGCTGTAAGAAAATCAAGTACATACAGAAAGAAATTTCTACCTGTTCCAAGCAGGCAGCATGATGAAAAACACATACTGCAAAGAATCACCAGGCAAGGGTGATGCAACGGAAGGCACAAAGCAAGACATGAGATTTCTCTAACCTTTAACCTTCCTTGCTTAGGAAGTTGACAGCCTGCAGAACCAGCCACTACCAGTGCATGTGCAAACCAGTGATGCTGTACTGTACAACCCCCTGCTGACTGCAGAAGACTGCTGGGTAACTTTTTAGTTTAGTGAAACACTGTCTGAACACACTGCTGTCCTGTGAATGACAGAAATGCAATGCTTGTTCATGTTCTGCAGGTAAAGAATATGTAGGAAGACTCTTTTCTATCTCAGTAGGAGGGTGATTCAAAAAAAGGAATCTTAAACCAATCAAAAATACATTTTTTTTAACGGACAAATAAGCAATATTTGCCATAAAATTCTTACACTTGAGAATGGAATTAACCACAGCAGAAAAACTCACAAGGAAAAATTCTTCATCTACTTGTCTACCTTGCAGCAACAGATGAAGTGCAGACCAATAATGGTTAGATCCTCAGGCTTCTGCATTCAAAGTGTGGAGGAAAGCCTGCTGTCAAGAGACCTCTGAACAGGAGTGACACGTTGCAGCTCTAAGAATGCCACACAATCTTTGATATTGCTAATTATAATCAACAAGTTCAAAACTGAAGTCATATCTGATTTTCCCATTTGGGAAATTATACTGGATTGTAGCTATGCAGAGAAAGAAAAACTCACAGTAGAATTAGAGCATTTGTGGTTTAAGTATGCGGGATGACTAAATAGCCTGCAAGCCAAGATCAGTCAAATAATACTATAAAATAAACCTTTAATACATAGAAAGTAATGCAAGACAGTTCTTCTGAATTGGCTGAGTGTTTGATTTACTCACTGATATTAGAACTCCCAATAAAATCCCTGAAACAAAAATGACGTGGCTTTCTTAACTAGTAAGTGTTTGCACTCATACCAAGTCCCTGCTTTCAGGAAAGGTTTCTGCCTGCTGCTAACAGGTAACAAAGTGAAGACTTCTCCATCTGCCCCACACTTTGATGCAAAAGTAATGACAACACTGTGCTCACAGGCAACAGCTTAGGCCTTTCTCACAGAAATACTGCCTGTAAATCAATCTCAAGCATTAGCCATGTTTTTCAGATTTAATTCTCCTTTCTAGTGACTCCGAGCCAGGGCCTAAACACTCCCATGGGATTCTAAGGATGGCATCTTCAGATGCATTGAGGGAAAAGCGTAAGAGATCATGAGATCACACTCTGAATACTGGACAGTTGTGTTCATATTCAGGAACTCAAAAATCTAGTCAGAATGGAAGAAGTCACAAACCCAGACATTCTTCTGGAAGTCAGTGACACGGAAAGTGACAATGAAATACGCTTTAGCTGGTTAGTCAGTCACCTCTGAGGGGGTAAGGGAGAGGCACCATCTATCTATAATTATATGAAGGACAAAGGACACAGGCAAATTGCTTTGAACTAAACAAATACTTGACTAGAACAAAAACTATTAGAAGGTCCCGATTCTGAGGGTTTCTGTGAAAAAAAAGTATTTTAAAAAAATCATTAGTCAAGTCAGCTAAAATCAGATTTAGTTGCTATCAATAATGCAGAATACTTTAGGCCAGGAATACCTTTGTGATGGCTTCATAAAAGAGTCAAGATGACTTCTGCCTGCCTGGAAGTCTGTGCTAGCAACATCACACAAATTCATTAAGTGAATGACAAATCAAAAGGTAAACTAAAGGCAACACGTTATTTCATAACAATACTTTCAATTCCATGAATAAAATGACTCTTCCATCTTCCTATCTGAATTGCTCAAAGGTGTCAATGGAGACTTTCATTTTATTTTTGTATTCTCTTCGTCTCATCCCTCACAAAAGCAAACAGCCCTTAAATCTAGGCAACAAACATCTGGCTTTACACATTCAAATGAGATGCATCAAAACAAACAGAATAATTCAAAGCTGACCACAAGGTCCTGCTGTCTCATTTGCTCAAGTAATTAAAAAAAGATGAGCTTCACCACCAATTAATCTACTGAGCACTAATTAGCGTTAATGAGGATTTGGGGTATTTGGTATAGCTTGACCCAGAATGTCCTCCTGAGTCCACTAATTGACTGGTGGCAAAAGCAGGGATCACAAAGACCGGAAGGTTAAAGTGGATGCAGGTGTCTCTTAAAACTGGATCTTCCCTTAGCAAACACATGCATATCCCAGCTAAAAAATAAATAAAAAAAATTCAGAGCCCTCCTTTTCTTACAAAAGCTGATTTTTTGTTTGTGTTTGTTACGATTTGCTAGAGGAGATACAGAGAAGAAGCACACCAAATAGGCAAATACACTCAGTTGCCAATGGTTTTAATTCACTGCCCTTCCAGACTATGAAGAATTCAGTCAGATACAGACATTTGAAATTATTTGGTTTGTTTCTGCTTTTCCCCTTTCCAGGAGGAAGAACTGAGGTGCTTAGTGAAGCATTACCAGGGCTGCTAGAGACGACACAACTAAAGCACATAGGCACATTTCCCAGCTGCTACCTCTATGCCAAGAACATGCCAGGAACTCACAGCAGAAGCTTGGCTCTCCAGTGCAAGATACTCACTGTCCAAGGGTAATGCAGAGGACAGGACAGGAAAGCTGCAGCTGTTTTCCCTATCATCTGAACACGTATAAAACCCTCACTATACTGCCTGCAGGTGCAGCATCACTGGTTCTTCCACCCTAGAGTAGTGCTGCAGCAGACAGCCACAGCTACATCATTGTACAGCTTCTGGTTTAAACCAGAAAATCCTCCAAGGCTTAGGCTGGAGTTCTGTCCTTAACTCCAAAGCCTCCCTCCTACCCATATGTATTTTCAAAAAAAACCAGCAGGTAAACCCTTGTTCAGTCTCTTTGCTTCCACTGGCACATCCTCTGCTAAAGAAGCCTGAGAAACTTTGGCTGACCTGCATTATTCTCCTGTTGGAGGAAACAGCTTGCAATGTGTTGCACTCTCACTGCAACAGCAGGGATGGGAAAGAACAAGGGAGGGGAGGAGAAGTTTTTGCAAAATATTCCATGTGGCTAAACACAAGGTAAAAGACAAGGAAGTTTCTGTCCTTGTCATCTTGCCCTTTGTATTAAATCTTGAGGGGAAAAGAGGGTACTCTTCTCTTTTTAAATTTTACAATTAAAACATAGTAATTGATCTCTTCCATACATTTCAAACAGTAACTTACACGAAAGTTTGTTGTTTCTTGCTGACATGTTTCTGTCACTGAAAATCACGTCAACATAAAATAAAAAGAGCAAGAAGAAAGGTCTGAAGCAGACCCCTCCAGCTTTGATTAATCCTAATCACCAAATCCTTTACAAGCAGACTGTTGATTTTCATTTCAGTCTCTTGGCTCTCAAGCTCCCTTACATGCCTTCTGAAGAAGAATCAGAGATCCAAGCACAATGGCTTCTCCCCGAGTATCACCTGGCAAAGGGGCTTGCAGATCCCTCTCTGGCTGCTAGGACATGGCAGGTATTCCTGAGGATTTATTCACAAGTTCCATCTCTCACCTTTCATGCAACATAACACTGCTTAAAGGCTTACAGCATTGATCACAGTCCTGGCAGACAAAGAGCAGGAACCGTACACCAGGCAGGGGCTGTGGCCACACCTTTGTAACTGGCCAGAGGAGACCTATTGTTCTTCCTCAGACACTCCCTGCTGGATGAGGGCACTCCCCCAGAACCACCCCAGGCCTCAGTTTAATGTGTTTTTTTTTTAGTCTAGAATTGTTAGAAGTTATACAGTGGGCAGAGACATAACTAGCATAGGCTCATAGGCTTGGCAAAAAGAGAACATTAAAAACAACATTATTTCAGACCTGGAATTCAAAATTAAAACATGCAAACCATCTCAGATGCAAGCCACACTAAGGCTGAGGATTCAGCAGAACTCTAGGCTCAAATACCCAGAACATCCCAGGGCTGTGGAAGAAAGGCCCAACTGGCTCAGAGAGCAATTGTGTCTCCATCCTCTGGCTTCAGAGACATCACGGAGAGGATTCAGAACTGCAAAAGTAGCAATGAGGGGCTTCTGCTGGCTTCGCTCTTTCGATCCACAAAGAGGAGATGTTATTTTTTGTTATCTAGCATTTGATTGCAGGAATGTTTTACTCTGAGGTCAGAGTAGGAGGTCCTTTTAATTTAAAAGGCAAACAGGCATTACTGATAATGAACCGGCAATGTAATCAAAGGAAATCTCTGGAGCATTTCACAAGGAAGTGTCTGAGGCATATAAACAATAAAACAACAAAAAAAATCCCCAGCATTTTCTTTGCAGAGTCAGCATCTACAAACACTGCTCCTTAAACACTCTGGATCCAGCTGAAATAGACATCCCAAACCATGCTTCTTTTGCATTTTACTGCACATACTCAGCAAGCTATTACTAAAAACCCACTACTGGTACACCAAAGGGTCACCAGGCAGAAACCATAGGGGAATGAAGACAGAAGTGTGCCACTTGCAGGCTGGGAGGTGCCAGAAATTACCTGTCAGAGGCGACTCCTGCAGCAGACAGCCAGGATTTAAGGAGTACCAAGTCCTTGCTGAGGGCTCAGCAACAGCCAGCTTTCCAGAGCTCTTATGGTCTGACACGGTGTAGCATTCCCAGGCCTTCTTTAGTGCAACAAGCACTAAAGGTGCTTCCAGCACTCCAGGTACTTCCAAAGCACACGTGAAAGCCACAGAGTAACCTTCCCTCTTTATAAATTGTGTTTGACATTATCCAGCCAAATGTTCACCTGATAAGCATCAAATTTATGTGGATGTGTGGCCCTGCAAGGCTGACTTGGAGCATACTGAGAGCAGCTGCCTCTCCAGCCCATGAGAACATGGGGTATTGAGGTCAGCCCCCAGGCAGCTGCAAGTTTTTTATCCTGCCTGGATGTGAAAAGGTTAAGAGAGTGTCATACTCCTTCAGCAGCAGCTCTGTGAATGTCCTTGTGGTGACTGATGGCTAAAGCAGCTCCCGCCCTCACCAGTCAGTGGCAGGACCTGACAGTGCTCCCCACATCATCCCACTTCTTTCAGCTCACACATCACATAGATCCAAACAGTGGAGCTGATCCAGCTGAGCAGCCGGGGCAAAGATGGGCTAGTATGACCATGGCTGGTAACGAGTGATTTGGGCAACTATTAAGCCAGCCTTGCAGCCACATCAATAGAAACCCATGGATGCATGGCCCTCACCAAAGCCCTGAAGAAACCTCTTGTTACAGGCTGTGATTTGGCTTGGCAGCACGCTACTCTGGCCAAACAGGAGCTCTCCCTCTGTGTCCCAGAGGTCTCCACGGAGGAGCACCTGCAGCCAGCGCAGCAGCAGCGCCCAGGGCAGGGGCACGCAGGTCTGCCCGCGTTGCCACATCACCTCATACCCGTGGCAGAGTCACCTTGAAGCAGAAGATGGGGGCCAGGACACGTTGTGAGCTTCAGTCAGCCCCCATTTGCAGCACACAGATCATATATAGAGTTCTGGGGCCAAATTCTCCCCTCTAAATCCACAGAATCCTCTTCAAGTTGTACGGCTAAAAGCAGGACAAAGCTTTTCCTTTTCATGATAAGCAAAGATAATTTACATTTCCTTTTTTCATTAACAATGTCTTAAGGCAAAAAAGTCAGATCTTTTTTTGATTCCTAAAATCACAATTTGGACAATCCATTCTAGCCTTTGTTTTTGAGACTGTTATTCCTAAACTTCTTTCAAAGACTACTTAGAATGATATTGGGTCTGCATAGCAAGGTTTTGGTAGTGGGAGGCTACAGGGGTGGCTTCCAGGAGAAGCTGCCAGAAACTGCCCCCACGTCCTACAGAGCCAATGCCAGCCAGCTCCAAGACGGAATAACAGTGCAGGTTTGATGGGCAACAAGTGTCCGGTCAGGGTAAGCCCACTGTAAAAAGACCAAGCACCTTTGAAAAATACCATCTAAAAATATCAGTGCTAAACATCGCATACCTCTCTGAAATGAAACATCACATGCCTCTCTGAAATGCAACAATCCTAAGAAAATAATGGAGGTCTCTCTCTGCTTAAATTACCTTTCATTTCCAAGCACTACAAACACTAAACACGTGTGTATGCATTTTCTG